>CAUYON010062898.1:0-31662 GCA_963573935.1 Arctocebus calabarensis | reverse complement strand
AAAGCATTCTATAGCAGACATATTCTTATTTGACAATGTTAATGTTACTTTCTTTGCCTAATTATTTATTAATATTGCTTAATATTTCGATGCAGTAATCATCTGATTTCTTTTCTGGATGTATTTATCTTCGTTCATTCTTTACAAGGTTTTTATTTCTAGTCCTTATCTGAAACATTGTTATTGTTACTAAATTTTAAGCCTTTTTAAGTCTGTGAAGGCAATAAGTGGAAACCTAATAAACACATGTATATATAAAAATTTAAAAAAGAAATAAAAAATAGAAAAAAATTTTCAGTCTGTGTGTTTTATTACCACAATATTAACCCTCCCCCCAAAAGGTGTATTTCACGTGAATAGCGTGAATAGCGATGAAGAAATCCAACAAGAATAACATGGTATCTTTTTTTTTTTTTTTTGAGACAGAGCCTCAAGCTGTCACCCTGGAAAGAGTGTTGTAGCATCACTACTGACAGCAACCTCCAATTCCTGGGGTCAAGTGAGTCTCTTGCCTCTGCTCCAAAGAAGCTGGGACTACAGGCGACTTCCACATTGCCCATCCATTTTTTGTTTGCAGCCGGCATTGTTGTTTGGCGGGCTGGGCTGGATTCGAACCTGCCACCTCAGGTGTACATGGCTGGCGCCTTATCCCGTTGAGCCACAGGTGCCAAGCCATAACATGGTATCTTAATATGTAGACTAAGTATAGTGATGAAGAATGTAATATTAATGATATTTGAAAGTATCTGGGCAAAGTTTTGACTTTTGGAAGGTCTGGTCCCAGGGATAGGGTTCCACTTTTGGGATTTGTTTAAAGAATTAAATCCAATACAGTGAGAATGAGTTTTTCAAGAATGTCACCAGAGCCTTAGTTCCAGAAAAGGACAAGGAGATGAACCAGGTCATAAATCAGAAAGTCAGGACCTCAAAGAATTTCAATTTCACTAGCAACCTTGGGAAAATACCCAAATCAGGTAATGTGACAGTGTATGCTATGTTTTCCTCCTTCTTGAACTAACTTTTAAAGAATGTAAAGTAAAATCTGGTTTATCTGTGGAAGAGGAATTTTCAAGAGTGTAGGGGCTGCTTAAGAATAGTGGTGACTGTGTGGTCTGAATTTCCTCCTCTTCTTGGAGAGTCTTCTTAGTTCAGTTTCAGCTAAGCCTCTCATCTGGCTTAATCACCTCTGTTAATCAGTTATTTGTACTTAGCACATACGAGACAAAACGGAACTTGAAAAGACTCTGGTGGGTTCCCCCAGCCAGAGATGGTTGGATTTTTTCCCCCCTGCCTTGCTGGGAGCACCTAGTAGGGAGATGTTTCTAGTTTGCCATCTTGCTCTGCCCCTCCTCTAAGACTTTTTCAAATATGAAGGAAAATCGTGGGAAAATAATCAATGATAGAATATCAAACATTTCATTTAACAAATCAAGGGATTTAATCCCATCTTATCTAGTTTTATTAATAGCATTCCACCTTCTCTTTTGAAATCTCTATATTTGGCACTAGTTCACTGAAGTCTTACCTGTGTCCCTTCCTTCCTAGTTTTTGGTCAGTCTCTATGCATCAGTTTTAATTTTGACCACCTCATTTCTTTCTTTTTTTTTTAATTTTTTTTTATTTTGCTTTCAATTTCAGTTGGCTTGCACTCTTCTTAGTTTCCTTGTTTTTTTTTTTTTTTATACATTGTCCTTGCTTGTAGTAATTCCTCGTGCCAGTTGCCTCCCAGGTAGCTGGGATTACAGGCGCCCACCACAACACCCGGTGGTGTTCTTTCCTGGTGGTAGAGATGGTGTCTTTTACTCTGGCTCACTCATGCTTATGCTTCAGCTGGTCTTGAACTGTGAGCACTGGAAATCCACCTGCCTCGGCCTCCCGCAGCGTTGGGACTACAGGCATGAGGCCACCATGCCCGGCTGACCACCTCATTTCTACCTTCATTGATAAACTGCATACAAAATTTCATCACTTTTCAGTACAGATCAAAAGAGAGATTTTTTTTGTTTTGCATATATGTTTGTCCATGTTTCTGGTTTTTCATCTGAAAAATAGGCTTATTCCTCTTGTTGCTGGCACCAGAAATAATTTTATATACCCAAAGATTTATATTTTAGGCTGAGACATCGACCATATCATTCCAAGGCAAACACTATTTTTACAACAGGGGTAACACATATATAGTAACAAGTGAGTTGTCCTCTCATACAGAGACTATACATATATGACTAGTCTCTGTATCAGGGGACAACTCATATATATACACATTAGATAGATAGATAGATAGATAGATAGATAGATAGATAGATAGATAGATATGTGAATCAACTTTCTTCCTGTTTCTTGGGAGGCAAGGGGGTTTAAAAAAGTCTCTTCCACTCTTTTACTGATGAGTAGGATGCAGAGTTGCCAGAGAGATGGAGGAAATGCTGTAAATAGTAAATGTGAAAGTACAGGTTTCTAATGAATTGAATTAAAGCCTTGTCAAGAGTTAGGAATATGGAGAAAGATGTATAGAGGAGGCAAAAATACAGAAGAAACTCTCAACAACTGAAGATACACACTCAGTATGATTCCCATAGAGGGGATGGCAGAATTGGGGGAAAAAAATAAAAAATAAGGAATGTATCCTTGTCAGAAAAAACATGGAAACATTTGGTAAACTATAGGTGTTACTATTTTCCTGGGGGACTTAGGAATAACTAAATTGTGCACCAGACAGACCAACATGAAGTTCACAAGAGAAATCTTCCTTTAAGGAACAATGGAAAATGGGAAGCAAAATATGACTTGCTTTCTAGACTGGCCTCTAAGCTCTAATGGTGAGGATGCCATTTAAGGGCCTCTATATCATGCTCCTCCTTATAAGGCCCAAGACTCAATTTCAGAATTATACACATATCAGGAGAGAGTGGCCCTAAGGCAATTTGCCTTTTTTGCTGAAGTGTAAAAGAAAGGTGAGAGAACCAATATATGGGCCATCTTTAAATAGGCAGTGACTCTTTATCACTACTAAATAAGGCCCAATTAATGTTAACATTTATCATTATATATCAACTAATCAAAACAGCGTTTCTCCTTAGTAGGAAGAATTAAGAAAAAGCAGGGTGGTATTGGAGAAGTATTGATGATTTTATAATTCTCTTTAATAAAGTTTCTGTTCCTAGTCCAGCAGGAAGCAGAGATAAAAAATGATGTGTGAAAAGCTCATTTTAAAAACAATCTCACTTAACACCAGTTCTCTTGATAATGTTTTATTTAATACTCACCAACTCCTCCTTGCTACCTATGTAACTGTTTTGTTGTTTCTGTCTTGTTTATTATTGCTGTTTTTTTCTCTGCTTGATCTATTAAATCTTAATAGACCTAGATTAAAATATCCCCTTATAATGGTGGACGTGTTGATTTACTCTTACAGTTCTAATAAATTTTGCTTTCTGTATTTTAAAGCTATGTCATTAAGCTCCTACAATTTTTATTTTTACCACTGAATTGAGACTCTTACTAATTGAAAGAACCAGGTCACAGTGAAAATGAAAGTTCTGCAGGTACATGCATCAACATGGATAAATTTCAAAGACCTAATGCTGAGAAAAGCATACAATTATGAAGAATACAAACACATAAAATCTAAAACCCTAAAAAAAGTGAACAATGTATTATTGAGGGAGACATTTTATAAATGGTAAAAATCAATAACAAAATTTGTAATAGTGATTACTTAGAGGGGAAGAGTAAGGGTTATGATTAGGGAAGAATAAAGGGATGTCAAAGATTCTGGTTATGTTCTTTATGTTGGCAGGTGGGCATATAAGTGTATGTTTCATTTGTTTTATTTATTCTATGTCATATAATCTTTTGGTAATGATATATTTTATAATGAAAATTATCTAATAATTTCATATATAAAAAAGGTGAAATCAATCTCAAGAATCTGCTCTACCTGAAACCCTAAAACCTGGGGTAGTTACCTCCACATCTGAGGTCCTGAGAGACATGGTCATAAGGTCAGGTTAATTAATAAAGCCATGCCCTCGGCAAGAACTTCTAGTCCTGGACCTTCACTAAATTTTCTGAAAACATCTCCAGTTCTCACTCTCATTTGCTTCCTATAAGTAGTCTTCTGCAGTAGTTCCTATTGAGAAAATCTATAAAATAACAAGGAAAACTAAAGTGGAAAGCTTACTTACTCCAATTGCTAGGCTTTATGTATTCTAATTTACATATATTAACTTACTTATACTACTTACACCAGTTCTGTGAGGTGAGTGCTGGGTTTATTTTTGTTTTTTAATTTTGCAGATGAAAAACACCACAGAGTAAGAGAGAATAAATAACTTGCCCAATTTTTTTTTGCTTTCAAATAGTCGCAAACCAGATAGTCAGTCTCCAAAGACTGCACTCTTAACCCTTAAGATCAGACTTTGGTCTTGCCAATTCCTTTTCCAGGAGCTGTAATCTTGTCCCTAAACTTTAATCCACCCAGTTAAACACAAATATCTTCGGCGCCAGCAGCCTTTCTCTGGGTCTTTTAGAATTCTACTCATGTGAAAATTGAGAAAAAGTAAAAGGCTCATATTAGATTTGAAAATAGCAAGAGATAAGTGTTTAATGTGGTAGACAGTTTAAAGATTAAGAAAAAAGATAATTATAGTTCTGCAGTGCAAGACTTTAAATTGAAAGTTAGCTTTAAATGTATTGGAAAATTCCAATTAAAAAAAATAGAAAGTACACTAAGTAAAGAAATAAAGGAAAAGGCACATGAAAATACCAAGAAGACTGTAGAGGGAGCTGTGTGATCAGTTCAGATACTAAGAACAATTTAAAAATGAAAGAACACTGACCCAGAGACTTTCTTGCATGCACACTGTTCACTGAGGAGCAACTTAATAAACATTTGTATGAGTAAAACTGAAATGAAAGACTGTGATAAAACACTGTCTTGCAAAGTTTCAAGTAAGATAGAATCTTAAGAAAAGCTATGCAGCAAAGAGAGTAGGGTGCTTGTTTTTAGCCACAGGCAAAATAGCAAAAGAACGGGCCCAATTTAAGGATTAGGGTATATTATGTGTACTTTTGGGGGAGAGGGAAAGTAGATATCTCATCTCCGGTTTTGTCATCTTTCAAGATCTGATATTGAGCTGAGAAAAGTTACACTCTGGAAACAGGAGGAGTGCAGAAGGGGTGGGTGGACCCATCAGACCGCCTCAACTCATTTTAGAACTAGGACTTCCATCTTACTTTCTAAGTGTTTACAAGGAGAATTCCTGATATACTCACAGGTCAATCATTTCAATGATCATTTATCCAGCACCTATCACATTTCTGGCACTAAGTTGGACACTGGGAATATGGAGATGAAGACAATACAAGATTTTCAATACAGGAGGAATTCCAGAGAATGGGACAGGAGCTGGAGGTTAGAAAATATTCTGATTTCACCAAAGGAAAGAGGTATGTTCCTCAAACTACTGGATTCTTGGTTCTCAGACAATACGGCTTCTGACCAAGTTGACACACCCTATGTCAAAGATCTGGTGGGCAATAAATGTGAAATTCAGGCTTCTGAACCAGGGCCTCAACTTACTTCAATTCTGTTCCAGCCCTTAGTGCCTTTCCTGATGCTTTGTCTTCCTAGATTCTAGTCCTTAGATTTGTCTCTTGATAATAATCATTCATTTACTCAAGAAATACTGACCAATGTCTACATTGTGCTGGACTCTGTTCTATACCAGTGAGTAAAAAACAAAGTCCCTGTCTTAATGGAACTTAAGAAGAAAAAATAAATCAGCATAAGAGAGTCAAGAAGTATTGGAGATTTTTACGTATGTGATCAGAAGGAGGGTTCTTAAATAAGATGACACTTGAAAAGACATGGAAAGAAATTGAGAATGAGTTATGCTTATGTCTGGTGGGTAGAACAATGCAGGAGAAATTCCAGTATAGAGGGTGAAACACAGTCAGTGGGGTAATTAGCAAGGTGTCCTACCGGTAGTAAGAACAAGGGGAGCGGAGGATGGAGGTCCTTATAAGCCATGGTGAAGAATTGATAATACGAGACTATGAGCTCTTGAAGGTTTTTTGTTTTGTTTTTGTTTTTTTGAGACAGAGGCTCAAGCTGTTGCCCTGGGTGGAAGGCTGTGGTGTCACAGCTAACAGCAACTCCTGGGCTCGAACAATTCTCCTGCCTCTGCCTTCCAAGTAGCTGGGACTGCAGGCACCTGCCACAATGCCTGACTATTTTTTGTTGCAGCCATCAATGTTGTTTGGCAGGCCTGGGCTGGATTTGAATCTGCCAACTCAGGTATATGTGGCTGGCGCCTTAGCCACTTGAGCCACAGGCGCCGAGCCTCTTGAAGGGTTTTAAGCAGGGTAGTGCTATCACCTAACGTTTTTTAAAAGCACAATTTGTTCTGTCATAGAAAGAATACAATGGGAGGGATAAAATTACAAGAAGAGGGAGCAATTGAGAGTTTATCAGAATCACTTGGGAAAGAGCTGATGATGCTTTGGACAAGGGTGTAATAGCAGAGACAGGAAGAAATGATGGAATTCCAAATGGATTTTGAAGATATGCCTGAAAGGGTTTGCTATTGGGTTAGATGTTGGGGTGTGTGAGTGGATTAAATATGGCTGGCTTTGGCCATTAGTGCCCCCTAAGACATGGCTTATCCTCACTTTCTGATTTTACCCACTTCCTGATACTTGGGAGTCCTACTCTTCCTACTTCCATTGCAAACCCTGAGCCCCAACTCTGGCTTTGGCTTCCCTTGCCTGTACCCTGGCTAGGCTCGCTCTAGCTCCCTGGAAGACAGGTGTTTTCTCCCCTGAAATTAAAATAAACCCAACTGTATTTCCTGAAAATGTATGTTAAGAGAAAAGGAATTAACTGTATAGAAAAATGTAGCACTTTATTTTCCCCTTGATTAAGTAATCAGTGTTTAGGGATCAATGTTTAATGATCATAAAATGAAAATGGACACTCAAATCCTGACTAAGAAGAAGATTCCAAGAAAATCAACCCCTATTTCTGTATCAATTAAAAAAGATGAATGATTTACAAGTCTATTCCTTCATGTCATGGTGATGAATTTAGCCCAGAAATGTCTAACTTATCCTGCCAGCAATCTAATGGCTGAAAGAGGCACCAAGTGCTGGTGCCTGTTCTGTTTTTCCATAGCAGCAGTGCATGTCATCTGCCCTACCCCTGCACTCTCCCCTTTACACTAATTGGAATCCAGTCCAGTGTCTTTGGAATAAGAGCTGAGAGTGGAATTACTGCATCCCTGGGTCAGACCAAGGGAATTTAGCTTTGCTTCTCTGTTTTGCCTGTTACATAGATGCTTTGCAATTCCCACCAATGAACAGGAGCTGATTAGCACTCCAGTGCCCTATTTAAGCTTTCTGGCTCCAGAGAGAAGCTATTTTGAAAAGTGAAAAGATTACACTCTGATAATAGACCAGAGGCCTTACACATGTGGATTGTTCACAGAGGATTAAAGAACATACCCAGAATAAATGCAGCCTGCACTTGCGGGAGCAATGAGGGAGAATTGCCTTCACACTGGTTACAGGGCTATTTAAAAGAAGTTTCCTGCTCAGATCATTGCTACCCCTGTGAACCAACACAGTGATGGGTAGTTTAGGGGCCAAAGTCTGATTCAACTGCTGTCTTCTTGAGGAACCAAGTAGACCACTCCATAGTCTTTTGATGTCTCAGGGATCTTAGATCCTAATTGGTAGGCTCCTCTTCTCCTCCTTTGATGTCTTTCTGAGGGGGATATGCACAGGAACATATCCCTAGAGTCACCAATTATCTGAAGAAGTGGATGAGTGGGGAAATTCACACTTGTTCCAACACAAGATGATGCAGATTGGAATTTTGTTACTTTCAGCCTAGACCCATAGAAGTTGCATTAAGAGGGGCTCTCAGATGGATAAAGCTTTTAAGCCCTGTAGGTCAGATTTAAGGAGGTCAAGGCTTTAGGGAATCTAGCTCACTTAATTTGATAATTCCAGTATATTATTGTATTATTTACCAAGAGAAATTATGTAGTTTGAAGATATGATGTTTATTATAAAACTGGTCTCAATTATTTTCTGTCCAGGGAAGGCAACCAAGGAAACTTGGCAACAAGTTCTGACTACTAACTTCAATATTTCAATATTTGTTAAACCTATATTACATGTCAAGAACCTTGCCTGATACTAAGAATTCAATGATGAAAGATTGTGACATTGGTCTGGGTATTTATAACCAATGAGGAAGAAACTTTTAAAACTATGCTTATCCTCCCCATCTCTGTGGATAATAGAGGAGCAAGTCCATTATGTAATCTGTTGCATTTGGGTCCTAGAAACTTCTAGGTGGGTCTCAAGTCAATGTTTCTAATTCAAAGATAAGGATAAATGTCCTCAAGAGAAATGAATTGTAGGGTACTAGACCAGATTTATAGCTGATTTATGGAACACGCTGGCATTTTATAGCATCTGGAATGGTCTGTAGGAAGGGATGTAGAAGAGCAATGGTATATAAGTAGAAGATGCTCCTGCTGCTTGGAACAGGAGGCCTACCAGTGTCCCCAAGATGCCTAGACCTTAAAGAAACAATGCAGGGTGTAATCACTTGCTTATTCCTGCTTGATCATCTTGGTCAGTTGCAATGAGGGTGGGGGCTACAAATTTGTTGGGTTGGATAATTAGTCAGGATGACCAGTGCTGTCTGGGTTTCTCAGCTTGTGGGACCTGGCATCTGTTTGGAGGATCTGACTACTTGGTAGGTAGAATTTGAACCTCTTTGGAGAAACTGTCTGACATGCCTCAATTGCTTTGAAGTTAGTAGTCAGAACTTGTTGCCAAGAGATGTGTGTTCCTTTGAGATGTATGTCCATACCTCTGAAGTGTCATAACTGTCAGTAATTATGACCTGTACTGCAGGAAATAAGCTGGAAGGAAATGTCAGAGGGAGGTGTCCCTTAGTTTTAGCCATGGCCAACCAGGAAGCCAAGTATGCCTGATGGGTATAGTGAGAGCTACTCTCTCAAAGTCTTTTTAATGTGTTACATTTGTCTATATATTTGAACATGAACTTGGGCTCTTCCCATGCAAGTGTGGCACAATTTTTAAATATATATTTAAAATTAGTTTTTTAAGTTTTTATTTTATAATAATTTTAAATGTACCAAAAAGTCATAAAGACACTGTTGTTTCCATATACTCCTCATTCAGTTTCTTCTAAGATTAATATCTTACATTATTATGTTACTTACATATTTCACAACTAAGGAAGTAACATTGGCGAATTACTATCAATTAAACTCCATATTTTATTCAAATTTTACCAGTTTTTCCCACCGTAAGACTTTTATATACAATGTTGGTAATGTCCTATTTAGTGCTGCCTTTGTCAGATTTTTGATATCAGTGTTACATTAGCTTAATGACCTTCCTCTGAGCTCTCAAAAGTTTAAAAGAGATCGGAATTATTTACTTACTGGTTTGGAAGAATTGGCCTGTTGGTAGTATGTGGGGGATTTTATGTTTGCTGAAACACTGACCAAGGGAGGAGCTAGAGCTTTGGCCCCAAATTCCAGTGCAATCCCTACTTGAGCTATGCTGGACCACTTGGAGAATTCTTACCTAGGCCCAATTGACCTGTACGTTCTTTGTAGAAATCAAGCTGAAATGCTGTCTGAGCCTCCTCTTAAGCTCATATGTAAATCTGGGATTTTATATTTCTTTGAGATAGGAAATAATACAAGTAAAGCCCACATCTGAGCCTCCTTATTGGTAAAAATATAGCAAAACAAAACCCACAAGTCAGAATTTGATCTAATACTTAGTTGACTTTTAACTCTTTCAGGATAAAGAGTTAAATCCTCAGGTTCAGGATTCTCCCCAGATTTTGATTCTGGAGGTCAAAAGTGGGGTCTGAGATTTACATTTTGAGCAAGGTCTCAGGTGATGCTGCTGGCCCAGAAACCACACTTGGAGAAGCACTGCCCGAAGGTCCAGTTAGTATAGTGAAAATCTAAATAAATGCTCCATTACTTATCTTTATTTCCCAGATTTCTGACTAATAATTCAGTCCCCTAGTAATGTCCAAAGGAGATCAGTAATTCTTATTTTAGTGATGTTTTGAACGTAAGCATTTTTTAAATAAAGGGAGCCTTCATGCTTTTTTTCAGATTGATATAAGGGTACAAACACTTAGGTTATATTGTTTGCATTTCTTAGGTAAAGTCCCATTTGTAGTTGAGCCTTTCACCCAGGAGGTATGCCATATACTCCTGCATTGCTCCTGTTAGCCAAGAGGTTACCAAACTCTCTTCATCCTCTCCCTCCCTGCCACTTGAATTTAATTGTGTTATTTTTCATGTGTGGGCATATAGTTCATCCACTAATTTCATATTAGTATTGAGTACATTGGAATCTTGCTTTTCCATTCTTGTGATATTTTACTTAGGAGGATATTCTCCAAATCCAGGTAAATACAAAAGAGGTGAAGTCTCCCATCTTTCTTTATGGCTGAATAGTATCCTACAGTACACATATACCAGAATTTATTTATCCATTTGTGAGTTGATGGGCACTTGGATTGTTTCCACATCTTGGTGATTATGAATTGAGCTGCAATAAACATTCTAGTGCTAATGTCCTTATGTTAAATGTGCTAGGGAAAAGAATTCCTATTTGACAAATAGTCCTGGGAGAAATGGGTAGCCACACGTAAAAGACTAAAACTGGACCTGCACCTCTCACCATTTACAAAAATTGACTCACACTGGATAAAAGATTTAAATCTAAGACAAGAAATAATAAAAACTCTAGAAGAAAGGATGGGAAAAACTCTTGATGATATATCATCCTAGGAAAAGATTTTATAAAAGAGATTTCATTGCAGAAATAATAAAAAGAAGCAATTTGGACATGATCAAATGAAAAAGCTTCTGCACAGTTAAGGAGGAGGAACTAAAGCAACTTATGTTTGTTGAGAAACTGACCAAGAGAAGAGCTAGAGCTTTTGCCCCAAACTTCCTACTTGAGCTATGCTGGACCACTTGGATAATTCTCACCTAGGCCCAATCCAAGAGTACAGTTAGCATCATTCTTACTTTAAAGTAGTTGCTTGTGTGATGGATAAAATATTAGTATTGTATTCATTCAAATTTTTATTCTTACTGTATTAACATTTGATCTGTTATTGCAAATTTTTCCTCCAGCTTATCCTTTGCCTTTCAGTTTTGAATTAGTTTTTGATACACAGAAATCTTCTATCTTTTATAACAATATCTTCTTTTGAAAATTCTTCCAGTGAATTTATAGTGTCTACATTAATAACAGGAATAAAAGGAATGTTTATATTCAGTATACAAAAATTAACCATAAAACTGAGTTTAGTAATGCACATATGTTCCATAACAAAAAATTTTTAGAGAAAAGAAGAGATTAGCTAGTGCACTGTGTGGCCATGATGTAGCCAGTGTCCCTGACCTCATACTGTAATTTGGGCGTGGCAGGGCTCTTTCCCATCTCTGCTCATCTATGAAGGGCAGTGGAGTGTCATATCTGGTACAGGTGATCTTGTCAGGATAGTCATTACTGATAGGTGGTGGTGATTTAACAATCCACATGGGGCAACATCCTTAAAAAATATTTCAGCCAAAACCCTGTGATGGGACCAGGGACAACAAAGCTTTCCTCTGGCGACTCTGCCACAGTCTCACTATTCTCTATTAGAACAAAAGAGGCAGAGCTATAACAGAAGGAAAAGATGAGGTCATTTCAGTATAGAAGTACAGTGTGGGAGGAATAAGCTCAGAACTTAATGTAGTTCCCTGCCATGAAAACCATCCTTCATCATCTGCAAAATGGTGCCCCAGTGAACATGGCCTCTGATTATCTTTATTCTTCCTCCCTCCCTAAATCAGCTTACCCCTTCTTGCAACTCTCTCTCTTTCTCTTACATCTCTCTTTACTCAGGAAACACCTTTTACTTCTTAGGATTAAGAGTTTCATCCTTTGCATCTTGAAAACTACAATAGTGTCTCAAGTTTTGCTCACACAGTTTCTCTGTGCTCAGTTCATTACTAGATTGGAAAATGTGAGTCATGGATGCAGCTTAACTTTATTTAGTATCAAAATAAAGAGAAAATTGACAACTAACTTAAAAAAAAAACCTATCTAACCTGGGATATAAGCACATCTCATCAAGGTATTATTTTATTATAGAAAAAAATATATACATATGTAGAGAGAGAGGAGACAGGGAAACTCTTCATTCTGTTGCCCAGGTTAGAGTGCCATGTGTCAGCCTAGCTCACAGCAACCTCAAACTCCTGGGTTCAATCCATCCTCCTGCTTTAACCTCCTCAGTAGCTGGGACAATAGGCACCTGCCATGACACCTGGCTAGTTTTTCTATTTTTAATAGAGACAAGGACTCGCTATTGCTCAGGCTGTTCTCAAACTCCTGAGGGGAGGTGATCCTCCTGTCTTGGCCTCCCTAAGTCCTACAATTGCAGATGTGAGCCACCACACCTGGCTTATAGAAAATACATTAATGCTAAGAGAGAAATCATTTGTGTCAGCATGACTCTGGACCTTACTCATTGTGGAACAATAAACCTCACCTTTAATTGTATTGTGTGAAGGAAAGTTTGGCTCCCTCTGGGCCTGGCCTGATTTACAGGAACCACACTAGCTATTAAAGGCCCTTTCCTTGCTATATGGGATGGGCGCTGCCTTCTCCAATTAATCTGAGAGTCAATTCATCTCACCTCAAATGGCATGCTCTCCTCCTGCCACAAAGATAAATTTCATTCCCAGAGGTTTCTCAATCTCCATTTTTTGCTGTGGCTCATTTACTAATATTTTTCAGTCTAGGTTTTCACCTACACATACATGTACGTTGTTTTCAATTTAGGGAGCAGGGGCAGCATGTGTGGCTCAGTGAGTAGGGCGTCGGCCCATATGCCAGAGGTGGCGGGTTCAAACCCAGCCCCAGCCAAAAACTGTCAATTTAGGGAAAAAATATAAGCTAGATTTTGCTTATCTAAGTGGGTAAATTTTAAGGTAGAAAATTTGGTTTCATGGCAATTTGCTTTTTCTGCTGATGGAGGTAACAGTTGGGAAGATTTTTCTCATTGTGAGCAATACTGGAATGGCCTGCTTTATTTGTTGAAATGTAAGACCAGTAGGCCCATCTGGTCTGGGACTAGGTTTAAAAGGACATTGTTTTTTCTCTTTATATAAGCAAAAGCAAAAGCTATCTACTCTCATGGCCCCGTTCTCATGATGGTATGCTGAGCTCAGGAGGAAAACATAAAATGGTTTGTATAAGGAGATTTGATGATAGGAAAACCTCCTGGAGTTTATCTAGCTGGTAAACACAAATCCCAGTGCTAGAAGTGACACAAAGGGCCCTATATAAGAGCTCTTCTGTGGTCCAGATTGCAATATATGGGGCCTTATACAGGGTAAGGGGCTCTGCTGCATTATGTGAGTGAGGCTGGTAAGCGGCATGCATAGAAGACTTGCCTTACCCCAGAAGACTTTGGGAAGAAAGGCTATGCTTTTGAGCTGACTGAGTCATAATCCTAAATCCAAGGATGAGACATTGCTTGTGGCAATGAATGGTCTTTATCAGTATTATTGCCACAGTCGTAGTAGACAAGCACCCTCTGGTTTTATGAAACCAATGATGAAATATCAGGAGGTAGTGGTGGGAACAATGAGTATTATGGGATACACATGCTTTTGATTTTCCTTTTCCATCTGTTTTTTGAAAGCAGGATGGATCCCTGAAACTGAATAAGCATCTAGTATTCTCGCACATGTGGGCACAGTGGGGGCTTCAAGGAAAAGAGACTGGATTTCTCAAAGTTGCTTGAGCCAGAAAACTTGAATTTCTTTTTTCTCTTTTCCTGTTTTCAATCTATCAATAATCCCTAAAGATTCTACTTCCAAAACCTAAACGAATACATCTGCTCTTCTTTATTCCTGCTTCTAGGGTGCTACGTCAGCCACTGGCATTGCTTTTCTAGTTTACTGGCCTCTCCACTCCTGTTTCATCTCCCACCCTTATAGAATTTACTCTCTGTGTAGAGTTAACTTTGAAAAATGCAAACCAGTCTTGCCACTCCCATGCTTAAACAGTCTAGTGGCTTAAAATCCTAGTAATAGGTTTGGCACCCGTGGCTCAATGGGCTAAGGCACCAGCCACGTACACCTGAGCTAGTGGGTTCGAATACCACCTGGACCCACCAAACAACAATGACGGCTGCAACCAAAAAAATGGCCGGGCATTGTGGCGGGCGCCTATAGTCCCAGCTACTTGGAAGGCGGAGGCAAGAGACTCGCTTGAGCCCAGGAATTGGAGGTTGCTATGAGCTGTGGTGCCACGGCACTCTATCCAGGGTGACAGCTTGAGGATCTGTCCCCCCCCCCAAAAAAATCCTAGTAATAGATTAAAATTAGATCTCCTTACATGGCCTACAAGGTTGGACCTCTTCTCTAGTTCCTTCTCTTAGCAATCTTGCCTATGCCTACTACCTTGCCTACGTCCTACCGCCAGGACATTTTCTGTTTCTGGAACAGAACATTTAATTCACACCTTAGAGTATCTGCACCAGTTATTCTCTTTGCCTGAATTGCTTTTCCTCTGACTCAGTTTCTATGGCACATCCTCTGAGTTGCCTTTCTCAGACACCTGAGGTAAAGTAGCCCCTACTCTCAACACTCTGATATTTTCAAGTTAGCATATACCCACCACTTTATGTTTTTTAGTTACTTTTATCTACCTACCTACCTATCTATCATATCTGTAAGTGAGGTACTAGTATATAATTTAGTTTAAGGAGTGAGGGTAAAGTGGTAAAAGATGAACAAATAACTGAATGAATGGCTATTAATTCATTCATTTAGTATTTCTTCCAGGACGAGACTGCAAATTCCATGGGAACATGGATTTTTTTTGCATGGATATTCAGCTCATAGAAAAATGCCTATTACATAGTAGTCATTCAATTGAACATTGTCAAATGAATTGAAGAGCTGCGGTGAGTAATTGGAACACTATAGCAAATGTGCTAACATGTATTTCCGAAGGGCATGAGGCCATCTCACCTATTACACATAAATAGTTATAATATTTTAGCATTTCCTAGAGGACAATTCATGACAAAATGCTTTTTCTGTGTTTCTTTTAATACAACAAACTTCTGAGTTACATACGCTGTTTTGTCCATTTTATAGATAAACTCAGGGTCAGAGAGATTAAGGGAAATAACTGCTATTTAAATCAAAGAGCAGAATCTCTGATTATTTGATGCTGTCTAGTAAACTTTTACTACTGTTGCATCACAGTAAAGTATATTTATTGCAAGTTATAATTTTTCTAAGTATGATTTTATATATTTTAGAAAAATAGAAAAATAGTGGCAACAAGCGATAAAGAGAATCCTTTCTTGCTCCTTTTCTGTACAGGATAAAGTGCTAGCTTTTGGTAGAAACAGTTATCAGCAAATTACTAGATTATTAGTGATCAAATATGGGAACAAAAGTTCTATGTGTTCCACAATATGTACAGATAATAATATGGAGTGCCTTTTTTAGTGTGTGGGAAGAGAAGAAATGAGAGAGTAACCATTTTTTAAAACTAACTGTAAACTCTCTCATTCATGTAAGGATAGCATTCTGTTGTTTCCCTTGGGAAATCCAGTACACTTTTGGGAGGCAGAAGTTTTGCTTTTCTTAACTTCTTGAGGTGCCAGGCTCCCAGGAACTGCCTGCTTTGGAAAGTATCCCCTCCTAAGCTTTAAGTAGACCTGGCATTTATCTCTTTGTGGGCTCCATGACTGACAGATGGAGCTTGATTGTAAACAGACCTGCTGAGCTTGGGTCTGAGGCTTTCAGACATAAAATCTTGATTAACAGCAAATGTTAATTGAAGCAGTGAATTATTAAAATGTTTTTCCATAAATGATAAATGCTGTTGTTGGCTGTTTTACCCATTATGACATCATAAAACTTTCCAAGAAATTGCTAGCTTTATCCAAGGTAAACAGGAGGAAGTGTCTGCATTTATTTAATGGCATTAGTAGTGACTTGCTTATGTTCTGTGGCCAGGCCTGGCTGGTGATGACACCACCTTTTCTTCCGGAATCCCACATTATCTCAACCTAACAAACAAATCATCTTTCCCATAAACATAGTACTCTCTCCAAGAGTTCTCATTCAGCCTCCTAGCTTCAGTTTCTACCAATAGCTGACAACTCCCAATCTTTACCTCAAACCCAGACTTTCTCTTGAGCTCCAATCTTGTAAATACAATGATTATTATTAGAAAACTCCACCTGATATTCCATGGGACCTCAAACTCATATTCTTTCATTTAACAAATATATATCAAGTACTTGCCATATGTCCCCAGTGCCATTTTATTCTAAGCACCAGGGAGACAGTAGTGAACAAAGTAGATATAGCACCTTGTAGAACTTATGTTCTAAGGGACGTGGAGGAGAAAAAATAAAGCAGAGAAGGAGGAGCAGGAAGGACGAGCATTGAGGGTAGTGGTGGCAGTGGCAGGGGTTTGTAAAGGGTACTCAGGGAACATCTTGTTAGATGATATTTGAGCAGACACTTTAAGTTATAGATGGGTCTAAGATTTTAATATAAAAATGAAGTTATGGGCTTGGCACCTGTGGCTCAACGGGCTAAGGTGCTAGTCATGTACACCTGAGCTGGCGGGTTACTATCCAGCCCATCCTGCCAAACAACAATGACAGCTGCAACCAAAAAATGGCTGGGCATTGTGGAAGGTGCCTATAGTTCCAACTACTTGGGAGGCAGAGTTAAGAGACTCACTTGAGCCCAGGAATTGGAGGCTGCTGTGAGCTGTGATGCCACAGCACTCTATCCAGGGTGACAGCTTGAGGCTCTGTCTCAAAAAAAAAAAAAAATGAAGTTATGATTTCTCTTCAGATTTTCCCCTTGTCCTACATTTGGAGGCTCAGGGAATGTTGCACCCAGTCACTGGAGTCACACACATGGAGCTATCTTCCTCCTCCATTCCAATATTTGTAAGTAATGGCCATTCATCTTGAATTCCTGCCAGCCCTATGCAGCATCTTATGCCATCACAGATATATCAAATAGAACCTTCTGCCTCTTGCCCACTTTTCATTGGCTTCTCCACAGGAGATAAAAAGTATTGGATCTAAAAGGCCAGATGGAGATCTCTCACATAGTAATCCAGTTTCTCCAATGCTCTGTGGCAGCGCTTGTCAAACCTTGATGTCCAGGAGTTAACTGGAGCATTTTGTTTAAGTGCGGACTCTGATCCAGCAGGTCTTAGCTGGGACCTGAGAACCTGCATTTCTGTTGAGCTCCCAGGTAATGCAGAGGCTGCTGGTCTGTACATCACACCCTCTAAGGAGACTGTTACAAGACTTTGGGGTGTGAGGAGACTTTGTTGCTCCATGCTAAGCATCTTCTCAGATGCTCCAACTCTCCTCACCTGTTAGGGCCCAATATATGGGCTTCAATGTAAGTGTTAGGAAGCCCAGTTTCACTACAAATCCAAGCTAGATCCTCTAATCCAGGTTTACTAGATTAAAAATGGTATTTTGATTTCTACTCAACAACTATCTATTACTCAATTAGCTTAGAAGTCAGGAAAGAGGGGAACAAAGTGTTGTTATCATTTCCATTTTACAGATGAGGAACTGGTGGCTTAATGAGGTTGAACAGCTGATCTAAAGCCAAAGGCGGGGGTGGGAGGGAGTGGAAACTGGGATTTGAAGCAAATCAATCTGGCCCTAGTGTTTACCTTCTTACTTGCTGCCTTATACTTCCTCCTATTAAAATACCTGGTTCCCCCTCACCATGTGATTCCTGTCTTGCTTGGATTAGTGTACTCACTGCCCTCTGCTCTGTACCCTTCACACCTGTCACACTTTTTCCTTGTCTCTTTTACCTACTTGGCCATCTTCTCACCTATCAATTGGAAGAGCAATATCTATCTCCTCTGTGAATCTTTCCCTCAATACTTCAGCAAGATGCAGTCCTTCTCTACTTGACTCCTGATTTACAGCGTACAGAATTTCATAAATTCCTTCTCAATAGTTATTGTATTTATTTGCTCTTTTACTGTTTTGAAATATGGGAATAGTGTTCCCAGCCCCTTGCTTGGGGCTCACACCAATTAAGTGCTAAATATATGTTGAATGAATGCTTAATTCTTAGTTTGGAACTTAGTGGCCAAATAGGTGCATGCTCAGTCTTTCTTTTCTGTCTCATCCTCTTCACTCACTTGCATTTTGTTTGAAGTGTCTGTTTCCTTCTCCACTGTACGAGCAGGAACAGAGAAAGCAGGGGTAGCACCTTATTTTGTTAGAGACTCACTTATTACTTAGTAAGGACTTGGCAAAACCTTGTGGTAAAATAGAAGTCTGATAATAAAATACTTTTACATTCTGAGAAGAGCATAATACAACTTTTAACTCAAAACAATTATCCCTTCTGTTAACTTATAGATGATCTTGGGCGAGTTACCTAAATTATCTGAACTTTAATGTCCTCCTCTGTCAAATGGTGGTTTTGATATCAATATCACAGGATTATCAGGGAATTAAATGAAACGCTGCATCTTAAAGAACAGCAGGACACAACTGTGCCTGCTTCCTCTTATCCATTCAGTTGCCACGAGGTTTAGGCTCTCATTATACTTGCTTCTTCCTACTTTCTGCCTCTCCCACTTTAGTTCGTTTTAAATATGCTACTGTTGTCCCATCCCTAAGTGTGATATTTGTCTAGATACTCTCTGTTCTAAAATCTTATCATCGACAAGGCTATACCAAGTTTCTCTTCCAATCTTCCCATGTTCCATGACACCATCTCCTGCTCTAGGCAAAGTGGGCACCAACTGATTTTTTAAACATAAAATTTTACTTTCTTGATCCTGGGATATTTCTCACATGTTCTCTATATTATCTTTGCCCAAGTATTATTTAAGAATGCTAATCTCATCCTCAAAAGAGAGTATAAGTCTCAATTCTCCTAAATACCAGGTTCAAGGAGTGCTTACTCATCTGAAATGCTGTGTTCCATTACCCAACATGGTAATTAGTTTTGAATTTTTCTTTCAAAATGGTACTTTTGATATTGTTTGAAAAGGCCCTTTGAATCATTTTTTTTAATAGATGGTAACACTAGGGACTATGGAATCTTCAAGAACAGAGATCATGTCTTGCATCCCATATAGCTTTGCATTCCATCCACTGCCTAATGTGCAATCTGATAAATTTATTTCTGTCCCACCTGAAGAAGTTTACATTGTTCCAAGCATTTAGTAAAATAAAATAAATATTAAGACAAGGCTTATGAGGATTCCTCAACCTAGTTTGGGAGACAGACAGTACATAGGTGCAATATACTGGAGTAGTAAACAAAATGGCATGGATTCTTTGCAACTCTTGCCATTACTAAAGTCTATTCCCCTGTCCCTTGAATCTGACTGGTTGTGTGATGTGCTTTTCCAGTGGAATGTATTAGAAGTGACATTGCATGACTTTCTGCAGCATCTTCTCTCAGTCTCTTGAGGTGTGTCAGCCGTGAACACACATCAACACCAGCCTCATTGAGGATGAGAGACCATGTGGAAAGTGGGGAGCCCAGCCTTTCCAGCCATCTCTCTGTATGGGTGAACCCAGCCAACCATGTGGAACAGAGCTGAGACATCCCTGCTGAATTCAACACAAACTGCTAAGCCCCTGAAGCATGGGAAAGAAATGATTGTGATTTTAACCACGGAGATTTGTGGTTTTTTTTTAATGCAACAAGAAACTAACTGGAACAGTGGAATTTAAGTACTTTGATAGATTAAGTAAAACTCAGCCTACTGGGATCAGAGTCCAGCCAGGGAAAATCTCTATAGATATTTGAACTTAATATATTATGAGTAGAAGTTTCTAGAATGACTGGTTAGAAGGGAAGCACATAATAGTTGTATTGTTTTAGTTATCAAATATACACTAATAAAATCCAAGAAAAATTACAATCATCTAATCATCAAATAACCAGAAATTTAACAAAGATATCAGTTACCAGACCAGTATATGGAGGCAAAAATATTTTGAGATGAGTAACTGCTATGAAGTAGCTAATGCTCTAAATGAAATATATGATGTGTGGGCAAAAACAAGACACCAGTTCAAGGCCTATATAATAAGCAGAACAGGCAGTGAAATAGGAGGAGGAAAGCATAGTAAAGAACTTGGTTCCTCAGGAGAGATTTATAGAAGAGGCAGCACAGAGATGAGATTTTAAAGAATAAAGAACTCAGAGAAAATTGGGTTCCACTCAAAATAGAAAGGAAGAGAAAGGGCATTTCAGAAACAAAAATGGCAAGAGCAAAACAAGGAGGCACCATATGGCTCATGTGGAGCAGGACTAGGTACTTTGAAGCAGCAAGTACAAGGAGTGAGGCATGGTTTCAGAAAGGTGGTTATGATCCTTATAGCAACTGTTCTTGGACACCAGAATAAGGATGTTTATTTTGTGAAAATGGGAGCCATGGAAGACTTTCAGTAAAAACATGACATTAACACGGTAGAAAACCAACCTGTGTCGAAGACTTCTTCCTGGCAGCAACACTTGTGATTTTCCTCCTGAAGCTGAGAGGTTATTGTCCAGATATCCCAGTCTGCTTTTTTTCAAAGTTTAGTGACCAAATTTGGTGTAGAAAAATAATAGGAAAATCTCCTAACATATGGGTTTGGGGTTTAGTCTTATTCCAATACAGAAAGTGGTATGTTAGTATACTTGCCATTTGAGAAATACCTGAATTAGGTATGAAAGTTCCCATTGCTCTTCCAGTCCACGGCCCAGCTTTTCCGCTCACCTGCTTGCTGCTCAGCATGCATGGAGTGTGTCAGGTCAATAATGGGCCCAGTGGTGCCCCGTATTCTGCTTTGAATTTACTGGTAAAGCAAATAGGAGATGGTAAAGAATTATTCTTCATTCCACAAATACTTATTGATGTCAGACCTAAGCATTTGTCATTAGAAAAGCCAAATAAGACATTGTTGCTCTCCCTTCTAAGCCACTAATGAAAGCAGATATATCAAAATATAGCCTGCAAAGTACCACAGTGAGTAATATAAGTTGGCCGGTTCAGCTTCAGTTTTCTTCCTTCTGGTGAAAAAGCTGTTTGCAAAAGCTGAAAATCTAAAATCTGAATTTCCTACACTCTCTTTCAGCCAGGGTTCTGAATATAAATGAAATTCCACCAATTGGATGCATTTGCACATGACTTGGGACATGATTTCTGTCCCTTTTGGTGGTTTTTGTTGGCAAGCAATTTCCTGGGGACTGTGGTTATACTGGTGTGGCATCTCAAGGCCCATTTACCAACTTTATGGCTGTCAAGAGGCAATTTCAGCTCCTATATCATTTTCAGACTCTGACTTTCTTATCCCTAGATCACAGTTGTTGTTGTGCTCTTGTATTAAGGTCAGTTCTAAAGTGTTCTGAGAGACATAGCCTAGAACTCTAGTGACAATCGTGTAGGCATCTAACTCTCTGTATTAAATCTTCTGCTTTAGTGCTTAGAGTGGTTTCTATTTCCTGCCTTGAACATTTACAGATGGTGTAAAAACTGTATAAACAAAATAATGAGAATCTAGCCAAGTGTGTGACTAATTCTTATGACGGGGGGGTGTTGGAAAAAATTTCCATGAGGAAGTGATAATATCATGTCTTAAAGTATGAGTAGTGATTATTATTTGATGGCAGCTAATGGTGCAAAGAGCAGGTTAGGCATTAAAAAGAACTGGTGTAGAAGCACAAAGGTGCTAAAGAGTAGTGTTAAGGAGTGAGAAGTAGACTACCGAATTTCTACCTGCCATTTCCAGATCACTTTTTAGTACATTATTTTAATAGTGCAGTTATATCTCAGTGTTTCTGAATAGAGTGACAATTCTTTATTCCTTATAGTGTTTTTCATACCAAAAGTAACCTGTGTGTATATACACATACCTATTCTATTCACATGTAGAATAAATATCTGAACATAAGTAATATATATCTTTCCCAAGTCCAGTAAACCAGTAGCATACAGAGATGTCAGGGAGAAGTATAATAGGGTGCTTAGGATACAGGTTCAAGAGTCAGACTGTCTTGATGTTGTTTAACGACAGATGCCATTTCCTTCTCTGTAAAAATGGAACAATCATAGTACCCCTACCCCCACAGAAGAATTGTTTGGGGGATTACAATAATACACATAAAATTCTTAGAACACAGTAGACATGCAGAAAGCTCTCAATATAAATGTTAGTGATGGTAATTCATTATTCTTAGGGTTGTATGCTCTGCTAATGAGTGCTAGAGTGCTATCCTGAGCTCCTTGCAGGTGAAATGACTCTCACAAATTGATTTTCTTTGAGAGTCTGTGTCATTTATTTCTGCCATTATTAATTTGTTGTCATGAACAATTTCAACCCTTTCTGGTTATTAAAAAAATATGCCAAGAAAGTGTTTGTAATGCCACAAAATCGCCAAAGAAAGTTTTTATGCTGCTTGTTAAAATGCAAAGTTTATGTTGGTCCAAAGCATTAAATGTAATGGGCAAGACAACAGAAGGTAAATATGAGTAGAAATTATTTAAACTCTTTGACATTTTAAAGATTGTTGTAAACATACTGTAGACCAACAATTGTTTGATGAACCTGGACAGAAATATGGACAGTAGTAAAGAGATTCTACTACAATAAACTCTGAAGCTTATTTAGTGAACATTCACTTCCAAGAAAATATTCCTTGAGCTAAAAAGACTATGCCCATGTTTTCTTTTTAAATCTAGATTATCTATTTCTTCTGTCCTCTTCCCTTTTTTGTCCCTCTCCTATATTTCTTGAGATATTTTAGGCATAATTTCTTCTTGTATATTTTGCAAACCCTCCAGCCACCACTCAAGAAAACTTGGACAAGTTTCAGCTCTATCCAACAGCCCTTGGGTAGAAGAGGAAAATGGGCCATTGTTCAACTTCGAATTTCTCTTTATATTAGGAACCACACATTGAAGAAGATTTTCAGTCTCCCTAACACACTCCCCTTCAGACTGCTTTACCTTAGAAAACTTTCTTTTTTTTTAATACCCCATTTTTGTATTTGTCCCATCAAACTATACTTTTATAAGTTTTTCCTACTCTAAAACCAAACAAAACTCTTCTCTTTATCTTTTTATCAATCCAATTAAGTGTGCACATTTTTTCAGCCATCGTTTGCCAAAGCATTTCTATGTGTGTTTATGGCAGTTGGGATTCATAACAGAGCAAATATTACTCCCAAGGAATATAGAGTGTGATGCAAGAAGCAACGGAGCAAACTTTACAATAACATGTAATTCAAGCTCTATTATAAGCAACTGCAGGATTCAATAGCAGACTGAACAGAGACAGAACCAAGACTTCACTGAGGGTAAAATAAAAGAGTTGAATCTTGGAAGATATGTAGAGATGGCAGAGATTATGTTTTTGTGATTTTTTTTTGTGATTTATCTAGTTTTAAAAGCTTTGTTGAGATATAATTCACACACTATTTAGTTCACCCATTTAAAATGTACAAGACAGTGACCACTGACTTTATGAATTTATCCATTTACATCTACCACCACACTAAATTTTAGAAAATTTCATGACTCCAGAAATCAACTCCATAATGCTTAGTATTATACCAACCTCGCATCCTGTCTCAATTCAAGACAATCACTAATATACTTTTTCTCTATACATTTTCCTAGTCTGAACATTTCATTTTAAGTATAATCGTACAATATATGGTACTTTGTGACTGCTTCTTTTACTGATCATAATGTTTTCTTTTTATTTATTTTTTATTTCAGAATTTTAGGGAGGGTACATGTTTTATTTACATACTTTGTTTTTTGCACAGATCGAGTCAAGGTTAAAAGTGTGTCCCTCCCCCATCCAGACAGTGTGTACTGTACTCAATACATGTGAATTTACTCACTCCCTCTTTCTTCCTCTCCCAGCTTGATTTTGATTGAGATTTACTTCCTTACGTGCACTTAAGTGTTGATTGATCAGTTCCAACCTGGGACTGAGTCCATGTGTTTGTTTCTACATTCTCATGACATTTCACCTAAAAGAATGGCCTCCAGTTCCATCCAGGTTGTCACAAAAGACACTAGATTGCCATTTTTATTTACTTGTCCTGATGTTTTCAAGGTTTATCCATATTATAACATATATTAGTGTTTAATTTAATTTTATTGCCAAATAATACTCTATTGTATGGATATACCACATTATACTTATCAATTCATAGCTCAGTGGACATTTGGGTTGTTTCTACTTTTGGGCTACTATGAATAAATATGCTGTGAATATCCATGTATAAATTTTTCTGTGGACATATGTTTTCTATTCCCTTGGATAAATATCTAGGAGTGGAATTGCTGAATCATATGGAAACTCTATGTTTAACTGTTTGAGGAACTGCCAGACTGTTTCTGAAAGCAGCTGCATAATTTTAAAACTTTGACAAGCAGTATGAAGGCTTCAGTTTCTTCAGATCCCTGCCACTTTTGTTATTGTCTGTCTTTTAAATATAATTGTCCCCCAGGTGTGAGGTGGTAACTCATTGTGGTAGAAACTTTGTTTTATTTAACTTTATATACAGTGTTCCCAGTATCTAGTGCAGTATCTGACATAGTGGGCACCTTACATTTTAGGACTGAGGAAGAGTAAAAGGATATATAGGAAGAAGGAACAGAAAAGTCAAAGGCATAGAATCAAGAGAAAAATAGGTTATATTCTGTGAATTGTTAAAATTGAGTATATTAAAGCATAGCTTTATGTGGAGAAGTTTCAGAAAAAGAAATTGAAGATACAATTAGTCAACAGCTATTGAATGCCATCACATACCAGGCAGTGTTTTTTGCACTGGGATACAGCAATGAACAAGATAGATGGAATCCCCCTACCCATGAAGAAGACTGAAAATGAAAATATTATGAAATAAGCAGATCAGAAAAATTCACAAGCAAAATTCTTTGAAAAAAATTTTATAGCCTAACGTGATAGAGAGCAACTCAGGTGGGAGTAAGGCTGCATTAGCTCAAGTGAAAGAGAGGGTGGCATTTAAACAGAGACCTGAGTGGTTAAAAATCAGTTACATGAAGCTCTGGTGTAAGAACGCTCCAATCAGAAGCAACAGCAAGGGCAAAGATTCTGAGACAGTGAAACACTTTGGGGTGCAAGTAATAGAAAACCCAGTGTGAAGCAGATTTAAAAACAGGAATTTATCATTTCACAAGAATCAGACAAAAACCTGATTGTTTGATTAATCAGCAGCACAACGACTTCAAAGGTCCAGGCACTTTCCACTTCCCTACTTTGTCATCTTTAGAATGTTTCCTTTATTTACATGTAATGTGTGGATTGACAATGGACTTTGACTCAGTTCACTTGCTGGAAAATCAAACAGTGTGGCATAGATTGTACCCTTTAAAATAGTGATATTCATGAAATATCCTCATTTTTTAATTTGAAGGTACTAACAACTAGGTTACAATGTTTGCATTTGTTAGATATAGTCCCTCTTGAAGTTAGATCCCATACCCAAGAGGTGTGCCATATACCTTTACGATGTATCCATTAAGTGGGAACCCCCCAATCCCTTTCCCTTCTCCCCTCTGTCCCCTCCCTACTTCCTCCACCCCCAACTTGAATTGAGGTGAGTTTTTCTCTTACGTAGGCAAGTATTAGATCATCTACTGGCTTCATACTAGTATTGACTACATTGGATACTTGCTTTTCCATTTTTGTGATACTTTTCTAAGAAGAATGTGCTGCTTTTTCATCCAGGTTAGTTCAAAACATGTAAAGTCTCCTTTTTATGATTGAGTAGTGTTCCATCATATACATATACCATCATTTGTTAATACATTCTTGGGTTGCTGGCCATTTACATTGTTTCCACATCTTGGCAATTATAAATTGAGTTGTGATAAACAATCTAATGCAAATGTCCTTATGACAAAATGATATTTTTTCCTCTTGGTAGATACCTAGTAATGGAATTTATCAGAAAACTAACACAGCACTTTGGAAAGAAGTATGGAGAATCCTGAAAGAACACATTTTTCTTTTACTTCCAGATTTTTATGATGTTTTGTAGTTTTTGAGCCTAGTTAAGTAGATTATTTTTTCTTATTGGAAACTTTATAATATTTATGAAATGGGAAATGATTATAAAAATATTTTAAGCTACACACTTTTTCATGGCAAAGAATATTGAAATAATTGTTCAAAAAAATAGACAAATCTACAGAGCCGAAAGGTAATTAGGGGTTGTTTAGAACTAGGCATTTTACGGGGAAATGTGGAATGATTGCCAATTGGTATAGGGTTTTTTTTTATGGGGGGGTGATTGATATGTTCTAAAATAGAATGTAATGACAATTGTACATTTCTGTGAATAAGCTAAAAAACATTGAATTGTATACTTTAATTAAGTGAATAGTATGATATGTGAATTATAGCTCAATAAAAATGTGTATAATGTGGTAAAGATGGAATAAAAAGTAATTTCCAGCTATATAATTTTACTCATTAAAAATATAAGAGTTTTTCACTTATAAAATTTATAATTTTAAAATCTTAATGTTGGTGGTGCTTGTGGCTCAGTGAATAGGGTGCTGACCCCATATATTGAGGGTGGCTGGTTTGTGCCCGGCCCTGGCCAAACTGCAACAACAACAATAATAAAAATAACCGGGCATTGTGTCAGGCGCCTGTAGCCCCAGCTACTCTAGAGGCTGAGGCAAGAGAATCGTCTAAGCCCAAGAGTTGGAGGTGCTGTGAGCTATGATGCCACAGCACTCTACCAAGGGTGACAACATGAGACTCTGTCTCTAAAAAATAAAATAAAATTTTAATGTCATATTAATGATATATTAAGTTACTAATAATTTTAGTGGGAATAATAATTTCTTTTTGAAAATCTTTGTTTAACACTTTATCACATATTGAGTTATAATATTATCATAAGTTCTAAAATATTATTTTCAAAATGTTCACTCCATCCCTTGAATTCATTTCATTATATCACCTCCAAAGTGTTTTCCATAGCAGCTATATCACTTTAAGTTTCCATCAGCAATAAATGGCAATTGATCCACAGACATGCCTTACGGTTACCAACAACTGACTTACATACAATTTGCTACACTCATGAACAGGGGGTATTACAGGAAGTCCCCAAGTTACAATCAATCAATTTATGTATGACTCACACTTACAAACAGAGGATATTACAGGTAATAGGTAAATGTACATGCTCCAACTTAACACACAAATTTAACTAAGAACAAACCTACAAAACCTATCTCATGTATAATCCAGGGATTGTCTGTACTTTTTGTATTTTCTGTTTTTTGAATAATTTTTATTAAAGCTCAGGGGGTAGGAAATAGTATCTTATTATGGGTTTGAATTGCATTCCCCTAATGACTAATGATGTTGCACATTTTTTGTACTATTGGCCATTTGTATGTCTTTCTTGAAAAAAAAATCTTTGCAACTCGATGCCTACAGTTCAGGGACTAGGGTGCCAACCCAGGCCTGCCAAACAACAATGACAACTACAACCATGGCTGGGCATTGTGGCAGGCACCTATAATCCCAGCTATTTGGGAGGCTGAGGTAAGAGAATCGCTTAAGCCCAGGAGTTTAAGGTTGCTGTGAGATGTGACGCCATGGCACTCTCCCAAAGGCAACATAGTGAGACTCTGTCTCAAAAAAAAAAAAATCCTTTCATGTCCTTTTCCTATTTGTAGGAACAACAGGGTTGTTTTTACTCTCATTGTTCAATTGTAAGAGTTTTTGTATATTCTAAATACTAGACTTTTATCAGATATATAATGCACAAATATTTTCTCCATTCTATGAGTTATCTTTTCATTTCCCCAATAGTATCCTTTGATTCACAAAAGTTTTCAGTTTTGATGAGTCTGATTTACATATTTGTTCTTTTATTGCCTGTGCATTTGGTGTTATTTCTAAGAAATGATTGTCAAATCCAAGGTCATAAAGATTTACCTCTGTGTTTTCTTTTAGGAGTTTTATCATAGGAGCTCTTACGTATAGACTTTTGATCCATTTTGATTTATAAATGATTTGCAGTGAAGTCTAGCCTCACTAATTTGCACATGGTTATCCAGTTGTCCCTGCCTTCTCTGTTGAAAAGACTATTCTTTTCCCACTCTGTGTCCTTGGTACACGTGTCAAAAATTAATTGACACATAAGCTTATTTCTGGATACTCAATTCCATTCAATTGATCTTTGTGTCAATACTACAGTGTCTTGATTTGTAATAAGCTTCAAAATGAGGAGTGTGAGTCACATCAAAGACACAAAGAAGCCAAATGAGCAACAAAATAACTAAAGTAGTATTGGATCTACATCTTTTCTAAGTTTGTCTTGGCTATCTGAAAAGGTTACATACTGTATGATTCCATTGACATGACATTCTGGAAAATGCAAAACTATAGAGAAAGTAAACAAATCATTTGTTGTCAGAGTTTCAGAGTGAGGGAGCATTGAATAAGTAGAATATAGGACATTTTCTTAGGGTGGTTAAAGTATTCTATATGATACTGTAATAGCAATATATGAAACTATGCATTTATCATAACCCATAGAACATTAGGAAAGTGGAATGAACCTTAATGTGTGAAAATTTTAAAAATCATTTCAGAGGTCAGGGATCCCAGGATAGAATTCTGACTATGGCAGAAGAATCTAATTGTATTATACTTATGTTGTATGAAATAACCTCCTTGAAGGAAGTGGTGAAGTGGCCGAAAAAGATGCTGACATAAATAATTTAGAAAATGAATGAAGTCTGTAATCAGGAATATAAACACTGCCCTCTATTTGATAATTTGTTTCCCACAAGGATATGGGTAAATAATTCTGAAACCACTATATGTGTAAACTGGAATTAAATAATTAAGTAATGGGATGGCAGATGGTGGCAGCCAGGTTTCCCAATGTTGGAATGGGAGGTTTCACACAAGCAGCAGGGAAAAGCATGGAATTATCCATGTAGTAATGGGTCAGAGTTAGAGAACCAGTGTGAATACATGTTTATATTAATATAGATATAGAGACATACAGAAGTATTAATAGATAAGTGTATATACATACATTAGCATACACACATATATTTCCTTACTGTGTCATCAGAAAGGGCTTAGAAGCAGTAATACCAGTAGCAGAAATCAGAGCTAGCATCCAGGTCTTAATTTCTAATCCCACTCTCCAATAGAAGGAACAATGGCTCCTTAGAAAAATGGATGTTCCTGGGACTAGGGTGGAAATATACAATATAAACCTAGAGCAACATTTAATGACAGAAAGGAGGTACTCACACACACACACAGACATATATATACACAAACATCAAAGACACAAAGAAGCCAAATGAGCAACAAAATAACTAAAGTAGTATTGGATAAGCCAACAAATAAAATAATTATCTATCATGAGTCTATACTAGTATAAATATAAATAAGTAATTGAAATATAAACAAATAGTAGAGGAGAAACAAATTTCTTATGCAGAATAATTCCAAATAATTTAAAGTAGATTCTCTGCCCATAAGAAAGTAGAGCATAATTCCCCATTCCAATACTATGGGTTCCACCCATCAAATTCCCTCAGAAGAACACAGTATGGAAAGGGGGAAATAAAATAACCTTATGATTGGAGAAACCTGACAAACACTATTTCAGCCAAGCAATCAACATTAATAGTGATACATCATGCTGATAGTGTGTATCTTTGGAATAATGAGATAAGAATGTCACTTTTCCTTGTTGGTCTTCTTCCCAGGAACCTTTAGCCCTAGTCTAGTCATGAGAAAAACATCAGGGAAGTCTCAACTGAGGGACATTCTACAAAATACATCACCAGTGTTCTTCAAAACATTCAAGATCATCAAAAACAAGGAAAAACTGAGCAGCTGTCATAGGAAAACCTGGAGATCTGACAACTGAGTTTAGTGTGATATTCCAGATGTGCTCCTAGAACAGAACAGGAACATAGGTAAATCTGAATAAGTGATAAACTTTAGTTAATAATAGTATATTAATATTTTTCATTAATTGTGATAAATGTACCATACTAATATAAGATGTTAATTATAGTAGAAACTCGATGTGGAGGTATGTGGTAAAGCTGTACTATCTTCACAACTGTTTTATAATGCTACTTTAAAATAAACATTTTATTTAGAAAGTAAATGCGTGTGCACGCGCGTGCACACACACACACACACACATACACACACGAGGACATGGGCAAAATTTGAGGAACTTTTATTATCCCTAAATGGAATAATTTGAGTTTCAAAAGGAATTATAATTATAATAGGTTGAAACTTACTAATAAACAGGAATTCGTGAGCTCATACTGATGTTTCTTTTTTTGTTTTTGTAGAGACAGTCTCACTCTATCGCCCTCATTAGAGTGCAGTGGAGTCACAGCTCACAGCAACCTCCAGCTCTTGGGCTTAAGCAATTCTCTTGCCTCAGCCTCCCAAGTAGCTGGGACTACAGGCGCCTGCCACAGTGCCTGGCTAATTTTTGATGCAGTTTGGCGGGGGGCCGGGTTTGAACCCGTAGCCCTCGCTATATGAGGCTGGTGCTCTACTCGCTGAGCCACAGGCGCCTCCCTCATACTGATGTTTCAAAGAGACAAAGTAGAAAACTGGACATCAAGTCCTAATGCTGAAAATTGCTAAAAAAAAAAAAAAAAAGAAAAAACTAAACATGTATCTTGCCTTTGCTGTACAAACTCTATTTCAAAGTAATGAAACAGTACTCACTAATAAGGGAAACTTCCTGAAAAATTATAGATAATATGTTAGGAAACAATGATAGAATTAGAAAAATAATAATTTTTCTAGTGAAATAATTGATGGATGAAACCATTTAAATAAAAGATGAATAAGTAATTTCAGTATAATACAATATAGTGGTCAGGCTATCACCACCTCAAACCACAGATCAATCTTAGACAAGCAAACATTTTGAGATTCCTCTTGTGAACTATTTGTAAAGACTTCTTACTCTCACCCCCCAAATTAAACCTGCATCTAACTAAACCAAATTCCAGTTTCCAGAAAGCAGGAGGACAGAGGAATAGGTTAAATAACACCAAGAGGAAGCATAGGTACTTTTCAAAAATGTGCTCATTCAATAGGATGAGTTACATGGTCTCCTCAACAAATCAACTAGATATTTTTTAAAAGAGGAAATATTGTTTAAGATTAAAAGTATTTAGGAGAACTTAAATCTACTGAATCTTGATTTGAAAAAAAAATCACCTGAAAAAAATAACTGAGACAAATGAGGGAATTTAAATTTGGATTGGGTATTAGATTATATCAAAGAATTACTAAAATTTTGCTCAACTTTAATAATGGCATCATTTTTTTTATTGAATCATAGCTGTGTACATTAATTCAACCATGGGGTACAGTGTGGGGGCTTCACATGCAATCTGAGATATTTTATCAACCTGATTGACATACCGTTCATGATATTTTCTTGTTTACTATATGAAAACATT
>CAUYON010062896.1:0-35392 GCA_963573935.1 Arctocebus calabarensis | reverse complement strand
CTCTACTTAGCAGACCACAACAGGGAAAAACACAACATGCTGGGTTCTCCAACAGCACTTAACCTCAGCCCTGTACTTGACTTTGAAGGTCATTTTATCTTAATGTACTATTTTTGAGTAGGATTAAAAATTATGAAAATGGCCTATTACCGCAGAGAGCTTCTCTCTCCCCACTTGAATTCTCTCCCTCTACCAGGAGCTTTAGTGTTTTCTGTATTCTTTTCTGTAAACAAATTCTGTCTTACCTCTGGGGGGGGGGGGAATAATGAAATGAAGAATAATAAAATACATGTATCTTAAAAAAAAAAAAGAAAGAAAGAAAATGGCCTGTTACTTATTCCTAAAGTTCTTTACTTAGTCTTCTAAAGAAACTTGTCCAGTGGTTGTGATTAAAATTTTCTAATTTCCATATAATAAAATGGAGTGAGTGAACTCTACTTTTTTTTTTTTTATTTAATTGAGGTACCCGTTTCTTCTTCTGCAATTGTAAATATGTATGGCTATACACGTTTATAGGAGCAAAAAAGAGTGGACACTTCACTTATTGTTTCAGCCTCCTTATCTGCAGGATAAGGTAACAGAAGCCATTGGGAGATAGAGGCCAGGATCAAGAAATCCCACAGGAGAGTGGTTTCATCAACATGAATGCTACAAAGATATCTCTGGCAGCACTGATGTGTCCCTAACACAAACTAGACCGTATATAAGTGAGTTGCTCTTGCTCTCAGGGAAAGGTTCAATTTTGGATGAAGTGGACTAAGTCCAACTTCAGGGCCTGGGTCAGAGCCATAGTCATACATCTCTGCACCTGAAGAGAAGTCAGCCAAATTTCTCACAATCATCTGAATTTCCATGCCCAAAAAGAAAAGCTGTTACCCTGTTATGAGAGAGCAGTTATGGCAAAGAATATGACAATGATAACAGTGAAAAGGGCAGAGTGGTAGGAAAAAAACAGCCCTATCCTCTAAAAGATTGGACCTTTTGACAGTAGAGGGATTTAGTGATGATATAAAATATATCCCAGTCCATTCAAATATTTCAATCTCAAATCAAGAATCTTAATTTTATTACTAGTATCCTGTCCTTCCATGCAAATGGATAGGGAATTTTCTTACCATAGAGTCAAGCCTTTAGCTAATGGGCTTGTTTACACTATGGGCCAAATGAAGAGAAATCCTTGTTATTTTCCAATGAAATTTTCTATAAGTTTCCTCTCAGTTATCTGGTATTTTCAGGCTGATTTCTGTTTCCCTTCCCATATCAGAAGAAAACAGGTTTACTGTTCTAAGTATTTTCCAATACACATACAAATAGGACCAGGCACGGTAGCTCACGCATGTAATTCTAGCATTCTGGGAGGCCAAGGGGGGTGGACTGCCTGAGCTCAGTAGTTCGAGACCAGCCTGAGCAAGAGCGAGACCCCATCTCTAAAAGTAGTCAGGTGTTGTGGTGGGCACCTATAGTCCCAGCTACTTGAGAGGCTGAGGCAAGAGGATCACTTGAATCCAAAAGTCTGTGGCTGCTATGAGCTATGACACCACAGTACTCTACTGAGGGTGACAAAATGAGACTGTCTCAGAAAAAACAAACAAACAGCAACAACAAAAAACACCCACACACAGAATCTCTAACTCTCCTGACCAATCCGTTTGGACAAATTTGACCCAGAGGTTAAGGTAGCATTAACTGCACAGTACGGTGCTTCTTCTTAGGAAGTAACAGTACCCTCTATAGGTAAAACCTGCACAGTGCCTCAGACCGAAGAATTATAGCAAATGATAGGCCTGAGTTCCTATGAGACTTTACTCAAAACGCTTATCAGACTTTCCTTGTAATTCTTAAGGAAAGTAAAAGGCAGAAACTAATATCCTAGAAGAAGCTATGCAAATCCCTGTGGAATAAGATATGAAATCCCTGTGGAATAGGATATGGAACACAGATTATCCTAAACCATGCTTTGCACTTTGTGTTTTACTTAATTCCCTCATTGCCACTGGACAAAGCATCTTAGAAGACTTGAAAAAACAAAATAGGTCATCCCCATTAAGTGTGAAAGGCCTAAGGAAGCTCCCTAGCCCATCATGTAGGTGTAGTTAATACACACCACCAACTACTTGCTGCCTCTTCCTGCCCTCTCCATTTCCCATTATACAAAGCAGAGCAAAACAGAGTGAGTAAATCTCAGGGCCCAGACTTTCTTCAAATAGGAAGCTCTGTGTTCCAAAAAATGAACTACATTTGCCACTACAGAGAATGAAAATACCCACACATTAGCCATTGCTACTTAACCCCTTATTAACATGAAGCTCAAGTGCAAGGAAAGATAAAGGAAGGACAAAAGCAAACTAGACTCATCTACCACTAAGTCATTTGCATCATCATAAATGGTCAATTCCTAAAAGCCATTTATGATGCTGGAGTTGAGAACAGGCCTTTTGTTGATCACTGATGCCTTGATGCCATTCAGAGTGACTGACTGCTGTATATTCAAAACAGAGTCTGTGATAGCAGGCACCGTCTCCTCTTCTTGTTTTTCTGGTTGGTGAATTAGTTCAGAGACAGTGTAGTGCTCTTCCTTATGCTTCCCTGAAGGACTTGTGGAGCCAGAGAGGTTGCCTTTGGTTTCCCAATGTTCTTCAGATGCTAGGATTTTCTGCTGATTTTCCATTTCTCCAGGCCCTGAAGCCTCCAGTGCACATACACTTGGCTTGGCCTCCAGATGCTCAGATGTCCCAGAAGGGTGAGTACAGACCTCAGCTGGCTCAGCATTTGCCTCAGATACTTGAGAAGACTCCAAAGCTTTGTTAGCCTCACTGAAGCTAAGGTCCTGATCACTGCCAATACCTATAACTGAAGGGGAGGATTCTGCAGGTATTTGTTCAGGGACTTCTTTGTTCTCTTTTGACCTTTGAAACGAAATATTCAGTTTCATTCCAAACCCTAGTTTTGGATCACTTGCCAGCACACTCCCTTTCTCCTCACTACTTCCCTCAAAGAGACTCGACAACTTCTTAAAACTGGACATTAAACCAGTCTCTGGCGCTGTATTGCCAGAGGAGGAAAGTGGGGGAAAAAAAGAGCTCAGTTGTTTCCCATGGTCTGTAGCAGAGAATGAAAAGCGGGGCTTAGGCCAACTGGTCATGTTTGGGATCTCAAAACGAGGCCTTGACTGCTCTGTTTCCTGAGGGACTGCAGGTGGCTCTTTCTGGGCAAGAAGTAGTTCACAACTTTCTTTAGCACAAACCACAGGTTTCTTCAGTAGAGGAATAGGAGAGTTCCCTTCGGTTTCCAGTGTGGTGCTCTGGCTCACATTTGCCTCACTTAAGAGAGTAGTATTGGTTTCTAGCAAATTGGCTGTATCTGCTTCTAAGAAACCTTGGTTTATGGAGGCAGTTTGAATAGCTGGTTCTGGCTCAAGAGGAAGAGATAGCTCAGTTGAAGAAGGAAGCTCTTCGCCAATACAGGTAGTATCTGGATGCAACTGTGTTGGCAATGAAATATGCTCTGCTTCCAATGATGCCTCTGTGTCTGTACCCTGCAATATCCCCATGTCTCCTTCATCACTCAAAGACAATCCTCCCTGCCCAGTATCATCCCCTGAGACAGAAGACATAACAATTATTTCAGAACTTTGGGGTTTTGGAATATTTGCAGGAGTATTGTTGTTTTCCATTTTAATTGTTAGCTTAAGATCATCTGTCAAGGTATCTGATTCTGACTTTGCACTAACCGTAGTCATTCTACAGTCACTAAGAATAGATTCTAAACTGGCTGCTGCAGAGGCAGTTTCTCTCCACAAACCTTCTGAAGGTCCTAATCCTACAGCACCTCTGGAACAATTATTTTGAAGTTGCGAAGTAGGTGGGATAGATGATTCTTGTTTGTATGTCTCAGGTTTGGGACTTTTGAAAATTCCAAAAAACTGACCTTTGAGGGGCTGAGATGACACACCAGAAGAAAGAGAGAAAAAAGAATTTTTCTTTGGAGATTTAGGAACAGAGAAAATTCCAGAGAGTGTTTTGGGAGGTTCAATTAAGCCTCCAGAGAAAGATTTCACTTTGGTCACAAACCCTGAAAGCATTTCTACTGAAGAGCCTAACACTGATTTGTCTTCCTCTTTACCTATATCTTGGTCCTGGAGATGACCTGCACATTCTGGCTCTGGAGAGAATGACTCTGGCTCCAGGATCTGTGGAAAGACCTCAACAGGAGCTTTTTCTAGTGGCAAGTTCAATGGGTCACTAGTTAATCTTTCATTTTGGTGGCAGTTAGTACAAGTGTCTAAATCATTTAACTTTTCAAATAAATGGTTATCATGTGAAAAAGAGTTGGTCAGTGAGTCATTGGGGAAGGCCTTCTGGTTCAAAGTCTTTTCTTCAAGAGGAGTTCTCTCAAGGGTCTCTGGGCCAATAAGGAATGTTTCAGCCGGTGCCTGATATTCAGGTGAAGAAGGAACAGTATCTTTTTGCAACTGATGCATCTGGAAATCTGTTGAAGATGTCCCTGACCCATTACTTGAACTCAGTTTTCCCTGATAGTCATTCTCTACACTGAGTTCATCCGTAAGAGAGGTAGCCTCGATAGTGTTACTGATGGAAATACAAGGCACCATTTGCTTTTCATGAACTACTTCCTGGGTTATGCTGTCTTTATGACCATTGGCAACCTCTCTCATCACTGTGCCACCAGTGTCTACAAAAACACTTGACTTCTTACAGGGCTGAGAAGTCACTGGAGCAATAGTTGAAAGGCTTTGTTTTTCCTCAGGAGTCTCCTGTTTTTGATCCATAAAGGGTAAGTTGAAGAAACTAAAAGTAGAGCTTTTATGAGAGGGATCCTTCTTGATGTTTAAGTTCGTAGTGTTAAAAAAGGAAGGCAGTGTAAACAGCCCTTCTACTTGAGATTTGGCTCTTGGTAGAGTAGTAGAGGCTCTATTCTCAGACTTTTCAGATCCAGTCAGAAAAGCAAATATACTCTTTTTGGTTGGCATCTCTGGTTGGGGTGAAGATATTGCAGCAGTTGAAAAACTCCCATCTTTGTCAGAAAAGTGATCTTGTTCATTTGAATTCCTTCTGCTCAGAGTATCAAAAGATATTTTATTATTTCCTGAAACTGGAGATACACCTCTAGTTTCTATTGAAGAATTTCTGGAACATTCTTTGAGACTACCCATTGAGAAAGATGAATTAGGTGACTGCTGGATTAGGTTGTCTCTGAATGGTAGATCTTTTTCAGTTAAATTATTACTTTGGATCTCCCTAGCTGATGGTTCCATAAGCCCACCATCATCAATAGTAGTCTGTTTGTTCAGACTTCTAACTCTAACCTTTCCTTTAAAGGAAACTGATGCAGCAGGAGTCTTCCCAACATCCTGGTTAGTTAGCTGTATGGGAGGAGGAATTGACCTGATCTCATCCTTATTTGTTATTGAAGAAACAGACAAGTTTTCGGTTGTCTGTATAGGAGATACATTGCTTTTAAAGAAATCCCCAAGCGTACCAAAAAAATTTGAAACACCAGAATATTCTTTCTTTCCCTCAGATGATATCTTAACATTTCTATCACCAGTCTTTTCTAAGTTAGGTGATTCTTCTTTATTCACCTGAGTTTTAAAGAGGTTCAAAAATCCAGATGCCTGTTTTTCATTTGCTGTTGTACTCACTGAAGACTCTTCTCCTCGACCAAAGAGTTTTAGTGTACTTTTAAATAATGTACTCTCAGACTCTTTGGAGGACTGGTCCTGGGGAAGCTCACAATTCTTGTGCTCATCCCTACTACACTGTGGTGCAAGAGGAGCTGAAATGGAGTCCATTGTAATGATCTCATCGTCTTTTACACCTGCATTAGCCTGAGGAATTGCTTGGCTTAGTAAGCAGCCAGATTGTAACAAACTTTGCTTTTTCACATTACCACCTTTACTTAAAGGGAATACTTGCCTTATGTTTTTAGTAAATTCTGATTGTTGAACACTGGATACTATCTGTTTCTCTGAATCCTGCAGAAGACTATCTTCTTTATTTTGGTAATTACTCCCTAGCTGCTTACTCGAGATTAATGACTGACAGCCATCATTTTTGAGCTCTGCTAATTTTGACTGCTGATCCATTTTCTCCATGGCCAAAGACTCTAAGGATTCACTCTTATCAAAATTCAAAGCACTCCCAACTGAAGCACCCAAAGCAGAAGTCACTTTGCTCACTGATGATGTCTCTTCTGCTTGCTGTGAGCCTTTCGTCATATTTTCGGGTTGAACCAAAGAGGCAACTTCTTCAAAAGAAGACTGAAACCAGTGGGAACAAGAAAGGTGAACTGATGAATCTTTAGCTAGTGGCTGTTTCTTTTCTCTCTCCCTAATATGATCTCTATTTAAGATCTGATTACTAACTGTCTGGGGCTGATTTCTGAGATCCAATGTACATTCAAAGTCTTCAGGACCACATAGCCTTTCTTTGAAAGATGTAAAATCTCCTTTAAACTTTTGATAGATACAGCCTGAAAAATCTAATGGTTGATCTCTTTGGCTATTACTTGATTCTTCAAGTACTTGTGAATTAGCTTCTAAATTTAGAAGCAATAGTTCCTTACTTCTTGCCCAAGTCACAGATAAATCAAGAGGCTCATCAACTGGCTCCTCTTCAAGACACCACAATATTTCATCTTCCTTGTCAGGTACTTTAAAACTACAGGTAGAAATAATGCTCTCATCCAATATGATACTTGATAGATCATTTGGTTGTAAATCACAATTCAAATATTCTTGATAAGAATAATCAGGTACAAATAAATATGCATACTGCCCAGAAGAATCAGTTAAGATAGAATAGATATATTGACCATCATGAAACATGTAATATCCATAATCCCCATCCTCTGATGGCCACCACATTCCATTTTCAAGACATGACAACCATTCCTGGTACTCATAACCAAAACTTGATAAAACGAAGTTTTCATCTCTTCTTAATGATTCTTGACCAACTATGGGATATATAGTCTTTTCACAATTAGAAGAATAACTTAAGTCAATGGGTAATTCTTCTAGTGAATTCTTAGTATCATTAATTGGAAGATGACCAGAATTTCCATATAATGAGTTAGCTGCCCACACATCACCTCTTAATAAGTAATCTTGATTAAATGCTAACTGGTCAAATGATTCATATGGTAAGTCACACCAAATAACACTGTTTGGATTTGTTCTCCACTCCAAGATATTTGCATTTTGATCTTTTTGGCAAAAATTTATCACTGGGTTTTCTGAGTCAAGCCACAAAAAAGCATCAGCTGATGGAACTATATTTTGATTCAACATATAATAAACTGGCTGAAATTTTCTGGAATTTTTAGAGAAAACTTTCTTCTCTTCAAAAGACTGATAGTGGTTTGATTTATTTAAAATGTTAGTGTTTAGTACAGGTGAATTTAATTTGCTTGAATTTTCATGTAGTTTTGTCTCCAGAACATCATTTGGTGTTGGCCTCTTAGCCAAAGATATCTCTAAGGTGCCTGGCTGAGTGCTTGGAGCACAGTGAAGTACAATGTTCTCAGAAGACAGGGAATGCTTTTCATTTTGATGGTTTTTCCATGTTGGAGGGCAACAAAGATTATCAACTAAAGCATCAGATAATGGTATATTTTCTTCAGGTAATAACCAGGTTTCTATGAAGCCAGAAGTTTCTTGTTTTTCATCATGGTTTCTCCGGTTCTCAGAAGTCACACATGAAGCAGCAGGGACCTCATCCAAGGATAAATACTCATTTCCATTCGAACTCTTCATGTTGCCTGAAGACATGAACTTTGCTTCATCTGGTTTATAGTTAGTCATACTACTATTTGATATCAGGTTAAATATTCCAGAGATTAAGTTTGGGGTAGTATTCTTGTGAAGGGAGATATCATTTTTCAAATTTAATTCTTGTTTACTAGACAAGTTTTTAGGAGAAGAAAACCTATTAAATAGTCCAGAAAGGAAGCCTCCTTGGGCTTTTTCCTCCGAGGTTTTATCTACAACTTTATCATCATTAATTTCACTAAACAAAGTCAATTTTGAAACAGTTGAAATAAACCCTAATGAAGAGTCTGATACTGTTGACGATGTCACTTGTATAAGATTCTTATCTTCTCCTGAAGGATCTGAAGTTATATGCTCTATAGGCACAACTCCAGGGACAGCTAAGATGTCGCTTTCATCATTCTCTACTGCTGTGTCAGCATGTGGATTTAATTCCTCTAAATTTCCTAGTTCTTCAAGATCATCATTAATATTTGTAACTGAATCAGACTTTATTATATTGAGTTTGGTATCTTCAAGATGATTTATTTGGTCATTCTTATTAAATTCCTCTCTACTGCCAAAGTTGCCTAGATCATTATGAATATTTGGAACTGAATTAGATTTTATGGAACTGACTTTGGCATCTTCATGGCAATTTCTTTGGATCTCCTCATCAGTGGTTACTACTGAGACATGAACATTTTCATCCTTTATAGAGATATGGCTCTTGGTGAAAGGAAATTTAAACAAAGGAAAAATACTTCCTTTCTCTCTTAAATCTTTTTGCTTTTCAGAATGCTCAAGAGCTCTAAAAAATGGAATATGTAGTTTTCCACTAAAGGAAAAGGAATGTCCTTCTTTCTTAGGGCCCTTTTCCCATCCCTCTTCCTCCAACTGGTCAATTTTTGTAAATTCTGGGAAAGTTGCCTTTGAACAGGTCTCAGGGAAAGTGAGAAAAAACTGGCTAAATGATTTTCTAAGTGGTTCAAGAAAATCATCATCACCAGTAACTTTGTCCTCCTCTAACAATTTGGAAGAAGCCTCTTTATTTGCAATTCCGCTCCCATCCACACAAGGATGTCCTGGAGTATCTTTGACACATATATTTGGTTGATCTGGTAATAGAGACTGATCTATACAGGATTTTCCTTCTAACACATTTTCCATATCATCTTTCTTACCTGCAGAACTAGCTAAGCTTGAAGGTTCACTGGTCACTTGGGATGACAAAAAATCTTCACCTGTGGGCATTTGGATCCAACCTATAATTTCTCCATCACTCCTATTTAAAGCAATGGTGCTACTACTGTCATTGTCAATAGTGCCTTCCCTTTCAATCGATTCCAAATCACACCCAACAAAGCTTTCCTTTCTTGTTGGCCTGCTCTGGTCATCTTTTTTGGTTTCCTCCTTTTCTAAAAAAATCTTTAATGGATTTAATATGCTGAAAACAGACTTTATAACTGAACCCTGACTCTGTGGAGCTGAGTCCCTTCCAGTAGTCTCTGCTACATCTTGAAAGCTTAAGCTCCCTGTTTTATTGCCCATGTGCTCATTTCCAGAGATTTTGCTATATTTGCATGTATTCTTATTATCTTCTGGTTGAGAGCATGATGAAGATTGCATGGAAAGATCTTTCTCTAATACTGACTTGGCTCTGGGTCTAGATTCCAGATTAATCATCTCTATTTGATTAGGTGTTTCTGTTTTCTCTGGAACTAAATGAACTAGCTTTTCCACAGAGGTTGTCAGATGCTTTGTGCCTGAACCCACTCTTTCTGTGAGTGAACTGAACAAAGAACCAACAGCACATTTTACTCCATTCAACTCAGGGAAAGAGATGGCCTTGTCCTTGTCATTCCTGACAATGGTTAAAGGTATTTGAACCCCAGGAATTTTCTCTTCTACATTATCAACAGTACTATTTTGTTTATGTATTTTCTTAGTTTTTGAAAGGGAACCAAATCTATTAATCTCCTCTTCCTTCTCTGCTAAATAGTCTGATACTGTTTCCACCAAACACTGAAGTTCATCCATGGTGTCACTATAGTCTTCCTTGGACTCCTCAACAGAGGAAGGGACTATCTCTTCTATGGAGCACCCATACAGATCTCCAAGTGTTTTTGTATCATAATTCACCCTTTGTAATGGCAATAATGAATTTGCTACATAATATTCATCAGGAAAGTCTCCAATATGATGAACATTGGATAGATAACATGTTGGTGACAGCAAACCTTCCTGATTATCAGCAATAGGGGAATCCAGAAGTTCATCAGAAGTACTACTAGTAGAATCTTCAATAATATCTAATGGAGTAAAATTAATAACACGCTGGTTTGAGCCAGATGATGTTTCCCAGTTCTTTAAACAACCAGGTACATCACAGTCATAACTTTCTAACTTAGTGGACCATGTCCCATGCCTAACCACAAATCCATTTTTGCAAGGGTACAAAACTGGGTAATTTTGTTTCTTTTCTTCCTTGTAGCAAAAGTTACAATTTTCGGTATCAGAATATGTATTTTTGGAGTTAGTCTTAGATCCAGACATCTCATATTGCCTTCTTTCACTGTCTTTATAATGACTATATAAGGGTGTTTTTTTCCTTCTCCTATCTATTGTATCATATTTCTGAGGGTATCTGGAAAAAACAGATGTTTCAAACTTATGGCCAAAATTAAGAGCAGTAGAGAATTTTGTTTGTTGGCTCTCAGATGGTATCTTTTTCCAATTCTTATACTTTGGTTGTTTTTGCTGGTTGTAGTATGTATTAGCTTTTGAACGGGTTCTAATTTCTTTTACTTCTGCTTTCTTCAAGCTTATGTTACTATTTTCTAGAAACTCTTGTGATATTTCCCCCTCTATTTCCTCATATATCTCTTCTTGCTCTTCATAGCCAACATCAGAGAAAGAAGAAATAATCCTAATTTTGTCATTTTTAGCCTGTGAGCCTTGTCTATATAAGTGAATAAAATTGGAGGAAGAACCAGGCAAAGAAAAAGAGAGAGACAAAGAAAAGGAAAAAACATGTTAAAAGATTTAATACAAGTTCAACAAGAAAACTGAAATAGTAAAATTGCCAATTTGATAAAAATCATTCAGACTAAAAAATTAAGAAAAGGAAACCATGGGTTCTTAAATCAGTATTTTATCAATGTAGTCAAATAGTTTTTTCCACATCAGAAAAAGAACAGTTATAATAACAGTTTTTAAATGACTCAACTTACAACCATGTCATTGTAAGTTTTTTAGGATTCTTTTATTTTCTAAGAAACAAAAAAATGAAATATGTTTTATCAATATCTAGAAGTGTTAAGCATACCATGAAAATATATCAAAGGATTTCAAGAAACCTAAATTTGCTGATGAATGTGAGTCTAAAATAAAGCCAAGTTGCTAGCTTGCTGAAAGTTGTATTTGAGACCATATAGCTAGGAATATGGTCAAGCATATTTCTTTTAATAAGAAAAATTATATACATAACATAATAGTTTTTAACTAATAGCAGAATTCAAACATTGTTACATTACCAAAAAAAAAGCAAATTACTTAAAGCATTATTATTTGTCATTTGTGAAATCTAAAGGCCTTATGCATTGAGAATCACAATTGAAAAGAAAACCTTTCCATGGTAGTTCATTCGTAAATATACCAGAGGGGAAAAAGAGAAAGAAAAATCTTTTCCTATACTGATTAAAACAGGAGAAGCAAAAAAAAAAAAAAACCAAACAGGAGAAGCTAGCTACACATCCAATTTAAATCAATGAATATAGAAGACAGTGGACATTTCTTTCAATTAGGTTAGAGATTGCTTGCTTCCTATGTACTGATGGGTGGAGTTTATCTGTTCAGTGTGTTCCTTCATAGATCTAATATCTAACAGCATTTACTTAGGAAACAGAAATAAGATCAACTGTAAGTTGACCACCCAAGGGTCTATAACAAACCGGTCAACATATGGAGGTGGTCAACATAAGGGAACTAGGCCCACTATACTGATATATACATGTGATGCATGTCCAGTTTATGAAAATTGGGTCAACTTAAGGAGGTGATCAATATAGGGAGGTGGTCAACTATGGGGTTCTACTGTAGTTGTTTAGTCACTAAAAATCCTCCAGGGTAAAAGTGGTATTCCCTTGAACATTAGAAATGCTGTGGCTATATAATATTCTACGTCCAACTCAATTACCAAATCTCAAATTATGTAAAAATTCTGTTATTCTAAACTCATTAGTCAAAAGCCCATTTGATTATATTACAAGATCCAACTTAACACATTTTTTACATGCAATTTCATTACGCTCCCCTAAACTAAAATCCAGTCTAGAAGAGGTCATTATAGTTCCAACTTGAATCAACAGTTAGCCACGGCTATAATGTAGCTATTTATTTTTACATTTCTATATTTACTAGAAAATATACTTAAACAAATTTGATTGGATAAGAAAGAAAAAATGTAACATAGAACATTACTAGGATAACTTAAATATGATCTATATAATATCATTAAATCATTAACTCTCTTGAATGTGATTATAGTACTGAGTATAAGAGAAAATCCTTTTCTTAAGAGTACCATGCTGAACTACTTTCTGATGAAGTAACATGATATCTGCAACTTTCTTTTAAATGGTTCAGAAAAAAAAGTAAGTGCATATTAGAGAGAATGAAATAAAGTAAATGTGGCAAGATGTTATAAAAGGTAAATCTAGGAAACATGGGTGTTTACTGTATTATTTCTCCAAATTTAAAGCTTAAGATATTCTTTTTAAATGTTAGAGGAGAAGCACATATGTATGTATTTGCCTTTATACTCATATGAAAATAGGCTATGGAAGGATACACAAGGAACGGTATGTAAGAGAAAATACTTTGTTCCTAATACCTACCTGAGGGCCCGCCGCTCCGTATAATCAAGGTCATAACTTTGCATAGAGTCATTGCAGGAGTCCCGAGAACTGCCCTGAAGTAGCAGCTGCTGTGGCAATTGCACTGGCACAGGGAACTGGTGCATAGAAGCATTGGGCTGGGAAGTTGTATGGTAAGAAGGTGGGATGCTATTGCTGGTCTCACTGCGATAATCACTATCTCGGTCATCCACGGCACTATCAGGGTCTTCAAAAGCTGTGGAATAAGCACAGTCAATAAAAGCATTCATCTTAATTTAGTTCTTCAGAACTTTTTTTTTTTTTTGAGACGGAGCCTCAAGCTATCATCCTGGGTAGAGTTCCATCGCATCACAGCTCACAGCAACCTCCAATTCCTGGGCTTAAGTGATTCTCTTGCCTCAGCCTCCCAAGTAGCTGGGACTACAGGCACCCGCCACAACGCCCGGCTATTTTTTATTTTTATTTTTTTGCTTATAGTTATCATTGCTGTTTGGCAGGCCAGGGCTGGATTTGAACCTGCCACCTCTGGAGTATGTGACTGGCGCCTTAGCCAGTTAAGCTACAGGCACCAAGCCAGTTTTTCAAAATTTTTCTTGCTTCTAGCTTAGTAGACATAAGCCTGAACTTTGAGAATAAAAGCAAACTGAGCTGTACATGAGCCCAGTGACCTCAAAGCTATGAACAGAACTGTCTCAAGTAATACCCACAAATCTCTCTTCTTATCAAATGAGATAAGACATTTGGTTTAATTTTAGAACTGATTCCTAGAGAAACCCCAAGTTATGTTTTCCCAATGTAGAACTCTCTAGAATTTGCTTCTCTAGCTATCATAAACCTAATTAAAATCTGCTTTTATTTTTATTTTTTTATTTTTAGTAGAGATGTGGTCTCAGTCTTGCTCAGGCTGGTCTCAAACCCCCAAACTCAGGGGACATACCCATCTCAAGTCTCCCAGAGTGCTACGATTACAGGTTTAAGGCACTGCACCTGGCCCTAAAATCTGCTTTTAAATGTCACAAATAGATTCTGGTCCGCTACCATTATCAAAGGTGGGGGTAGTTTGATACACAGGGAATAGTTTTTCTACATCTTAGAGCAAAGAAATTTTTCTTTAAAGTGGGGTGGTGTTCTTAGACTTTAAAATGCATGAACACCCAATAAGCAGTTCCAACATTTGAAGCCAATACTGGAAATCCAAAAGGTCAAAGCCCAGGCTTAGAAGACAAATCACAGGTTCTAGACACAGCTGAGAATAGCACTAGTCTTACTACTTGCTGCAATGTGGGTTTTTCTAACAATTCCTGTCAAGCACCTACACCCTGGGGTCAGAATTCCCATTCTGAGCACTGGCTAAGAGGAGAGGAAAACGTATGCACTGCCAATGGGATCTTGCTGACAAGGCAGCTAAGTTTATCTAACAGTAGTGACTACAATTTCATAGGATTATTTCTGCTTTTCAGACTAGCAACTGACCAGTTTTTTTCCTAATGTTAGCTAAAATGACCAGTTACAAATAAATATTGTGCAGGGAAAGGGAGCTCAGCTTAGTAGTACTTTAACGCTTTGTACTGTTTCATAGGGAAGAAGCCATATCTGACCTGATACTCATATATGTGTGATTAACAACATATTCTTTCTTGCCAAGTCCCTATTAGGCTTATAATGAAAAAAAGGAACATTCACCATTCCCAAAAGGAAATACTTTTAGTGAATAATGAACTCCTCATGTTGGTAATTTTAAGATAATATTAGTAGCCACGTGGACAGCAGAAGCCACCTGAAGACCATAAGATTAGTCTTTTCAATTGTTCAGGCAGGAGATATAGACCCAAATCCATGTACTGGAAGTGGAAAAAGGTTAATGACCTAGAAAAAGAAAATTCCAGAAAGAATTGACAAAACTTGGGGACAAACGGAAGGTAATAAGGAAATTACTCCTTGGCTTCTGTTGGATAACCTGGTAGATATGAATTCCACTGAAAGACAAACATGTGGGTTTTATAGGCAAGAAAGAAACTTTGAGCACTGGATTCCAGATAACATTTGTGGGTATAGCTGAGGGGCAGAGGTAAGACAATCTTACAAGATTTTCACATTTGAGTTTATGGTAACATGCTAGTATTAAAAAAAAAAAAAAAAAAGGAGAGGAAAGTGATCAGAAAAATATCAACATGAAAAAGAGGCTAACCTTCAAATGGTTGAGAACAATTATTAATAAGACTGCCAATTAAGACTCGGCGCTTGTGGCTCAAGCAGCTAAGGCACCAGCCATGTACACCTGAGCTGGCGGGTTCAAATCCAGCCTGGGCCTGCCAAACAACAATGTCGGCTGCAACCCAAAATTGGTCGGGCGTTGTGGTAGGCACCTGTAGTCCCAGCTACTTGGGAGGTGGAGGCAGGAGACTCGCTTGAGCCCAGGAATTGGAGGTTGCTATGAGCTGCGATGCCACAGCCCTCTATCCAGAGTGACAGCTTGAGGTTCTGTCTCAAAAAAAAAGACTGCCAATTTAAACAAGTAGTCCTTTGACCAGGGCAGGATCAGCAAAAATTGAAAGCAAAACGAAAGGGACGCAAGCATTCTGCTTACAAAGCATTCTGACACATTAGGAAAATAGACTGGGAGGCATTGGTTTTAGCCCTTGATGCATTTGTTTTTCTGAAGACTAAGAAAGGATTCAGAACCAGCACACCATTCAGACTTCATTCTCTCTGAACCTACAAAAGAAATAAGTCTGAAGAAGTTGGGACTGGACTATTCATGCATACAGATGATGGGGCAGAGACATCAAAGGAGACAAAATGAGAAGCCTGCTCAAACTCCAGCAGGAAAAGTTATCAGCACAAAATCAAAAGAACTAAAATTTAATTTCCAAAGAAGCAACAATGATAGACAACTTTATTGATTATGAACTGAAAGTGTGTAGCTCAGCCAAAGTTGGGAGCCCAAAAACCAAAGAAAATACTCATAAGGACCCTTACTTTCTCACTGCATCTGACCCATTATTCCTAAATAATGCTCTGCTTTATTTTGCTAGGCTATGGGAAAGAGTACTCTACAACTTTCCTAAAGGCTAAAAATATTTCTATACTAAAGAAATCAAGGGCAAATATTAAGAAACAAAGGGTCCATGGAAAGAAGAGACAGGGAGAAGAATAGAGAATACAGAAAGCAGAACGGAGCAAGAGAAAGGAAATATAAAGAAGAGAAATGCGACAAAGTAGAGGAATAGAAAAAAGCAGGGAGAGGAAAAGGCCAACTTTTCTCCCCCACATCACCTCCTATTTCCTAAAAAGGAAACCTCCTGGCACCACCAAAGTAGATTAGAAACTAAAAGGGGAAATTTAGAAAAATGTGTAATATTTCAGCTTGGATAAAAGAACTGTTTTTAGTGTGTCAGTGTCAATCTCTTGCCAACTCTGCAATCTACTCCATAGCACCATGTCAGACCAGAAAACTCCTGGCTTTGCAGAGAAAAAAATGTGAGTACAGATTTGATTATTCAGCCTAAGGAGGGACCTGTGAGCTAGTTTGATGGCAAAAATTGAAAGGCCTCAGCAAAGTATTTGAAGAATGGAAAACTCAAAAGCTATGAACATTTACTCGTTCAAATATTTATTGAGTGCCTACATGTGGAAGGCTGAACAACACAGAAGACTCAGAGTATACAGTCTAATAGCAGAGAGAAAATATAAATACAAATATTGTAACTTATACAAGGATAAATTATGTTGTCCAGGCTGAACTACCATGTTTGTTAAAAGGAAAGTAAAATCAATTACTCATAATGAGTGGGGAAAGCTTTATGGATGGTAAGACTTGGTGGCAGAGTTAGGGGATGCCTTCTAGAAATCCAGATAAAAGCAATGGCATGATTAAAGGCTCAGTGGTGGGGAAGGCTATATATTTTTGAGAAACAGTTTGTAGTTCATTTAGCAGATGAATAAAAGGACATGGGAAGAATGAGAAAATAAACCTGAAAAAGCAGGCTGGGGAAAGTAATCCAACCTGGGGAAAGAAGGCCCTCCAAGCACATAATATGCAACCGAAACTGAACAAAATGCACAACAACAAGGCTCTCTGGTATGTAGTACTCCTGGACTGAGTCCTTGTCTTTATATCCAGAGCACAACTAGAACTTTATCAGCCAAAGAAAGGAAAGAAAATTCATACTTTTTTCATGACTTGGTTACTTTTTTCTTTTTTTAATTCTTTATCAATTGTTTTGTAGTTTTTTCCCACAGACCTAAAAAAGCAAACCCACAAACATTACTCTACGAGTATGAGGCATATCCAACGATGCGTGGCTACAGAAAAAGCCCCATCGGGATAGACCAGATCCCCTTTTCAGATGGGTAACACAATTAGTAATGTCAGAGCTGTGTATTTTGTTAGTGAGAACTAGCTTCTCATTTTTAAGTTGTAGAACAAAGATGGCCTCCAGCCTAGTTGGGCTGCTTCAAGGTAAGTCAAGGCATGCCCTCAGCCTCTTGTTTTTTTCACAAGAGGTTTTTGGTTGAAATGACATTCACCCTTTACTAGCCCCACAGTCTATTCTGCATATCTCATCAGTCTTAGTATTATATAGACAAAAAGCTCAGCCAAATCAAAATGCAAACAAATTACCCTGAGACTAGTTCATCCTAGAATGAGCCTTTTTCTTCTGGTCACAGCACTCCTTAGGCCAAGGGACCAAAGCAAAGGGTTTCTTATACTCAGGAACTAACAGTATTACTTGTCATTGGGGAATAATACTCAGGAAATAGTGTTGGAATGGTGACTAGAACTTTGGTTTGAAATTTATCATACACACACACACAAAGTCTTAAAGAAATCAGCCTAAAAGAATATAACATTCCACAACAGGAAATTGTCTCCTGAAATTTAAGTGGGAAAGGAGGAGAATGGAATTATATATGTTTGTATGCATGAATATCCAGCTTCACAGTTCAGAGAGAGTATGTTAAAAGGTAAGATCAAGAAAATTAGAAGGAATTGCAGTTCTTACGTACTTTGCTGTTCTCCCCAGCCCAGATAGGTCCAGTGACCTAAGAAAACCATAAAGAAGAGCAAAAGAGTGACAGAGATAATTTTAGAAGGAATTCAAAGATCATCTCCCCATCCCACCATTATAAGCCTTACCTTACCTGAGCCTGTCCCACTTGTATTCCATTAACTTTACATAACAGAGTATCTACCTTCTACCAAAGATAAAAACAAATCTACACTTGTTGCTTTCTGCTACCCCCGACACAGAGGCTAATAAAAAAAAAAAAAAAACTACTGCTTACATACTATCCTCTTGTTTAAAGGAATGAGATCTTGCTATGTGCTCCAGGCTGAACTAAAACTCCCAGGCTCAAGAGATCCTCCTGCCTCAGCCTTTTGAGTAGCTGGGACTACAGGTGCCTGACGCCATACCCAGCTCTCCATATTGTTTTAAACTTCCTTTTGGCCTAGGTCTCTGTTAGAACATCATTATAGAGCCCATGTACTCTTCCTTCACCAAAAAAAAAAAAAAAAAAAGGAACTCTTGATCTCCTGCTCTAAGAAACCCCTCCTTGCCTATATTTACCAAACCTGAGCCTACCACAGTATCTCCATGAGGAGCTCAGCTCTCCCTTGTCTGACAGCAGTAATGTCCAATTTTGCTGCTCTCTACTGAAGCTAAAAGGCCAAAGAATAACAATTCTCTAGTAAGCAATAAAACACTCTAGCATACTGGATCCACAGAAATAGCTCCTTTTTCTGAATTACTTATCATTTTTTTTTTTTTTTTTTGATGCAGCGCCTCAAGCTTTTGCTCTAGGTAGAGTGCTGTGGCATCACAACTCACAGCAACCTCCAGCTCCTGGGCTCAAGCGATTCTCCTGCTTACACCTCCCAAGTTGATGGGACTATAGGCACCCACCACTACACCCAGCTATTTTTTGGTTGCAGCCGTCATTGTTGTTTGGCAGGCCCAGGCTGGATTTTAACCTACCAGCTCAGGTATATGTGGCTGGCACCTTAGTTGCCTTGATCCACAGGTGCTGAGCCATACTTATCAATTTTTAATAAAATCTATTAAAACACAATTATGTTGAAGGGTAGGAGAAAACAGAAAACATTTTCTATTCATTTTTCACAAAAATCAAAAATCCAATATTAATTAAATTTAAATCCTATCTCATACCCAAACATATAATAGAGGCAACTGACTGTGATAAAGAAATAATAAAAAATAGGCCTTTAATCCCAAGAAATAAGGATTAGGTTAGCTTCATAGTTAAAAATACAGGTTTTAGAACCTCAGTTCTTTGGGCTATGCCACTTACTAACTATATGATTTATCTTGAAAAGTTTTTGAAAAATTATTATAGGTATTTCTTCAACTATAATATAAGAATAATAATAGTATGAATCTCACTGGGTTATGGTTAAGTATTATATAAGGAAAAGCATGGACAATGCTTAGCACAGTCCTTGGAACATGGTGAGCAACCAGCATTTGTTGTTGTTTTGTCATGTTTGCCAGGTTTTTGCTTACCTTATGGGTTAATAAATAGGTGGCAGAAAGAAAACAATGCCCAGAACCATCTACAGGGAAAGCCTTTCTGACAGACCTAAGGTCTACTAAGGGATCTTCAACATCTATCCAGGAAACCCTCACAGTTCTGAGCGTGGCTCCCTTGAAAGTCTGTAGTAAGACTCAAAATTCTGGCAACATCAGATGATCCCAGCCTTAGCTGATTTCATTTCTTGAGTTAACCCCCAAACCTGGGCACATGGTACTAATAATCAGCAACAGGCTGTTTAATTTAGCTATACACTGACAGCCAGTTCTCTTCCCATGTACCATGTAGGTCTCTTCTTCTCACCCCTCAGAAAGGATATGTTGGACTAGTGTTCCATTATTAATTTAATAATTTAACTTTCTAAGCATGGGAGGAGGGGATGTAAAAGAAAATGCTCCCAGGCTATAGCACAGTTGTCATAGTAACTGCTAGAGGGTAATTACCTTGTTTCTTAAAAAAAAAAAAAAAAAAATAGAAAAAAATAATCACATAGAACCTCAGAATAAGTCTATCAACCTAGATTGCTCTAGGCAAGTGACAATGCTATTTCTCACTATAACTCTGAGCCCAAAGAAGCATTTCCCTGCAGAACAGTGCCACATCCTTAAGCACTTCATGGTACCACGCAGTAGTATATAAAAGGTGCTCAGTAAATATCTATTGTATTAATAATTTGAATGATCCCATCTACCGAGCCCATCCCTAATCCACTGTAAAAACAACAGTCATACTCTCTGACAAACCAGTTCCCCATTTTCAACACTTTAGCTCAGTTACATTGTAAGAGAAATAACATCGGTTTAATTAAGTTTCCTTCCTTACCCCCAAAATGTATTTAAACATGTCACTAGCTAGTAGAACAATTACTAAGGATAGTTAGGTTTTGCTAGGCATAAGTATCAAGAAAGGAAAGGAGAGATGTCCCAGGGGAAAAAAAAAATTATACATACAAAGACATATTTTATGAACTGAAAATAGTTCTAGCATATTTGAATGAGAGGCTATAGTTATTAAAGAACCCGATCACAGGGCGGTGCCTGTGGGAGTAGGGCGCCGGCCCTATATGCCAAAAGTGACAGGTTCAAATCTAGCCCTGGTCAAAAACTGCAAAAAAAAAAAAAAAGAACCTGATCACAAAGAGACTTAAGAAATGCTAGGAATTTGGAATTATCTAGAGGCCAATACAGAGCTTTCACAGTTTTTAAGAGAGGAGAGAAAAGTAGAGATTTGCCATTTTAAGAAAAGACAGTGTGGGCTCAGTGCCTGTAGCTCAGCAGCTAGGGTGCTGGCCAAATAAACCAGACCTGGCGGGTTTGAATCTGACCTGGGCCTGCCAAACAACAATGACAATTACAACCAAAAAATAGCCGGGCCTTGTGGCAGGCCCCTGTATTGCCAGCTACTTGGGAGACTGAGGCAAAAGAATCGCTTAAGCCCAAGAGTTTGAGGTTGCTGTGAGCTGTGACGCCACAGCACTCTACCAAGGCCAAAATAGTGAGATCAACATAGTGAGACTTTTTCTCAAAAAAAAAAAAAAAAACACCAGTGTGTCCAATGGTGGTTGTTGGGGGTGGGGGAAGTATTAGTGACTGGTATCAGGGAGACTGGTATAAGGAGGCTGTTGTGTTCATGTGCTGGTAGTCTGAACTAGGGAAATGGTAGAGGGAATGGGAAAAAGTAGATAGATTCATGAGATATTTTGGAGCTAAAGTTAATAGGGCTGAATGAGTAGCTGTGGAAAGCAAGGAGAATGAAAAATGTTATTGCTTAGTTTTGAACTCAAGTTACTGGATGAATACTACATCATTTGCAGAGAAGAGAAACACAAAGGGGGGCAGGTTGAGAGAGATGATGAATTGAGCATTAGGCATAGTGACTTTGAGGTATCTACGGGACATCTCAAATGATCCTGTCCAGTAGACAGCCAGATATACTGGTGTGGAGCTCAGGAAAGAGATATGGAGCAGAAGACTTGGAAGTTTTCAGACTAAAAGCTCCCATGAGAGCAGAAATTTTTCCATTTTGTTCCTCTGCTGTATCTTCAATATTTAATAATACCTAGCACAAAGTAAAAGCTCAATAAATACTTATAAATGAATGAATAAAAATAAAAATGCAAGTAAATATTATAAGAACACTAAGGCAGGGAACAGGTTAAAAAAAACAAACTCTACATAAGGGAGGGACCCTAAAGAACAACATTTAAAAAGCAGACAGAGATGGAGGAAAAGGGGGGAAGAACTGACAATACAAAGGTCAGTGAGGCTGTGGAGAAACTGGAATTCTCACACATTGTTGTAAGATTGCAAAGTGACAGAACACTAGAACACTTTGGAGAACAATCTAGGCATTTCTTTCTTTCTTTTTCTTTTTTTGGAGGTAGGGTCCCACTCTGTTGCCCCACTTAGTGTCCTGGTGTCAGAGCTCACTGCAACCTCAGACTCCTGGACTCAAGTGATTTTTCTGTTTCAGCCTCCTGAGCAGCTGGGACTATAAGCATGCACCACTAGGCCTGGCTAAGTTTTCTATTTGTTTTGTAGAGACCAAAGGGTAGGGGTGGGAGTATGGGGTATTCCTCCTCTTGTTCAGCCTGGTCTTGGACTCCTGGCATCTCAAAGTGCTAGGATTATAGGCACCAGGCCTAATTTTAATAAGAATTTCTTGAGGCTCTTATTTAAAATGCAGATTCTTAGACACTACTCACAGAGATTCTAATTCAAAAGGCCTAGAATGGCTTAGAAATCTGCATTTGTTGTTGTAGTTTTTGGAATCTATCTTTTAGTAAGCAACTTGGTGAATGAATCCCATGCCAATGATTCTTAAATTACACTGTTAAAAACACAAATATAGGCTCGGCGCCTGTGGCTCAAAGGGCTAAGGCGCCAGCCACATACACCTGAGCTGGCAGGTTCAAATCCAGCCTGGGCCTGCCAAACAACGATGGCTCAACCAAAAAAAAAATGGCCGGGCGTTGTGGCGGGCGCCTATAGTCCCAGCTACTTGGGAGGCAGAGGCAAGAGACTCGCTTGAGCCTAGGAATTGGAGGTTGCTGTGAGCTGTGATGACACAGCCCTCTATCCAGGGTGACAGCTTGAGGCTCTTTCTCAAAAAAAAAAAAAAAAAAAAACACAAGTATAGACTTTCCTATATGAAAAAAACCAAAAAACCACCATATCTCAGATAAAAGCATAGTCCTCCTATGTTGGTGGGGAGGAAGAACACAGCCAGATGCGCTTTCTACTGAGCCTGAAGACCAATTCAGTGTGATCATACAAGAAAGTGAAGAAATTCTAGCAGTTCTAGGACCCAATACAAATGAATCCTCTTTCCTAGAAGGTAAAACCTCTGTACCTACCCTGTCCCCAAGGCTAACTGACTAGGGCTACAGCAACATATTTATCTTGTTTCTTGCGGAAAATGTAAGAAATCAAAAATAGTAGTCACATTAAAAAATAAGGTCTATGGTTATCAAACAAAACATAAGGCAACTGTTACATCACCAATTAATAGTCCAGTGCTGGCTAATTTTTCCATGACACTAAAATGGTGGAATATGGCTCAGCGCCTGTAGCTCACTGGTTAGGGTGCCAACCACATGCACTAGGGCTGGTGAGTTCGAACCCGGCCAGGGCCTGCTAAACAACAATGACAACAATAACAACAACAACAACAAAAAAAATAGCCAGGCATTGTGGCTGGCACCTGTAGTGCCAGCTACTTGGGACAATCACTTAAGCCCAAGAATTTGAGGTTGCTGTGAGCTGTGATGCCAGAATACTCTACTGGGGGCAACATAGTGAGACTCTGTCTCAAAAAAATAAAAGAAAATAACAAAATAAAATGGCAGAATACTTGAGCTTTAGACTAAATGTAAACAGTCATCTATCCAAGCAGTGATAGGAACTTACCTATCAATTACTAAATTGTAGTAATTACTGGGTAGCTCATAAAGGACAATAAAGTTAAACGCTAGAAATGATTCTCTTCCCTTTTTGTAGAAAGTTGATTAAGTACCACAGAATTTCTCTTTCTATGGAAAATAGTAATAAAGAACCTATAATTAAGAAAGCACTTCAACCTAACAGAGGAATAATGAAAAGAAAAAATTAACGACCAACCTTACTTGGGAATATAGATAAAAAAATAACATAAAATAAAATAGAGACAAATCAAACCTAGCATTATAGTAAAAGAATAATTTATCATAATCAAATAGGATATTATAGAAAGACAAAGATGATTTATTATCTAATAATAGAAACTGATTGATGTATTTGTCACATCAATAAGTCACAGGAAAATATTCATGAACTGGGTAAGTACTACTAAGGAATTTTGAAATATTCAACATCTTTCAACATCTACTCCTTTTTTTATTCTTTATCTATTTTATTTTTTTTTGAGACAGAGCCTCACACTGTCACCCTAGATAGAGTGCTGTGGCATCACAGCTCACAGCAACCTCCAATTCCTGGGTTCAAGTGCTGAGACTATAGGCGCCCTCCACAATGCCCAGCCATTTTTTTTTTTTTTTGGTTGCAGCCATCATTGTTGTTTGGCGAGCCCGGGCTGGATTTGAACCCGCCAGCTCAGGTGTACGTGGCTGGCGCCTTGCCTTAGCCCGTTGAGCCATAGGTGCCGAGCCCACGTCTTTTTTTAAAATAAAAGCTCTACTTAAATATAAGATACAGAAAAATACACAAATCATAACAATACTGTTCAACAAATACTGTGAACATACCAATAACTGGAATGCAGATCAAGAAATAGCATTCTCAGCACCCAGCAGACCTCTTCTTGCCCCTTTCAATCACCTATGAACTGGCTGTTCCCTCTGCCTATCACAGTTATTCTCCACACAGCCACACGCCAATTTCCTCACCTCTTTCAAGTCTCTGCTCAAATGTCACGTTCTTATGTGGCCAATACCATCACAATCTTATTTAAAATTGCAACTCAACTTCAATCATAGTATTAGCAATCACTTTTTTTTTTTTTTTGAGACAGAGTCTCACTATGTCACCCACGGTAGAATGCCATGGTGTCACAGCTCACAACAACCTCAAACTCTTAGACTTAAGTGATTCTCTTGACTCAGCCTCCCAAATAGTTGGGACTACAGGTGCTCACTACAACACCTGTCTATTTTTTGGTTGCAGTTGTCATTGTTATTTAGCAGGCCCAGGCAGGGCTTGAACCCACCAACCTCGTTGTATGTGGCCAGCGCCCTTCCCACTGAGCTATGGGCACCACTTTAGCAATTACTTTTAACATTTATTTTTTTATTAGTCTACTTGCTAACATCCTCTATAATTTCCTTATTTGTTAATTTGTGTGTCTTCCCACTCAGTATCTTTGTTTTGCTTCCTGATATCCCAAGCACCTAGAACAGAACCTAAAACATAGGTGTCAAATGTTTATAGAAGAAGGGGATGTGCTGGGTGGCTCCTGTGGCTCAGTGAGTAGGGCGCTGGCCCCATATACCAAGAGTGGTGGGATTGAACCCTGCCCTGGCCAAACTGCAACAAAAAAATAGCCAGGCATTGTGGCAGGTGCCGGTAGTCCCAGCTACTCGGGAGGCTGAGGCAAGAGAATCGCCTAAGCCCAAGAGCTGGAGGTTGCTGTGAGCTATAACACCGTGGAACTCTACCGAGGGCAACAAAATGAGACTCTGTCTCTAAAAAAAAAGGAAGGGGGTGTGCTAATAGGCTGAATGTGAAAAAAGTAAATACCACCATCAGGAATATAAATAGGTACACTCCTTTTTGAGTATAATTTGACAGTATCTAACAAAATTTTAAATGTGTAATATTCTTTAACCCAATGATTCCACTTACAGAAATGCATTTATTCAATTAATACTTATTGAACAAAGATACCATACATACACAGATAAGCATATTCCCTACTCATGAAATTTATGACCTACGGAAGGAAACAAATATTAGTCAATCACATACTGAGTAAGTGCTATAAAGAAAAGGTACATAAAATAATACTCAATAGGGGAAGAGATATTCATTTGTACATGTTTAGAAAAAAACATATTTGTATAAAGTTACTCACTATTACACTATGTTTTAGTAGCAAAAATCTGGGAATGAGGGCCAGGAACGGTGGCTCATAGTTGTAATCCTAGCACTCTGGCTGGTTGAGGCGGGTGGATTACCTGAGCCCACAGGTTTGAGACCAGCCTGAGCCAGAGCAAGACCTCATCTCTAAAAACATAGCTGGGTGGTGTTGTGGCGGGTGCCAGTAGTCCCAGCTACTCAGGAGGCTGAAGCAACAGAATTGCTTTAGCCCAAGAGTTTAAGGTTGCTGTGAGCTATGATGTCACAGCACTCTACTGAAGGCGATAAAGGGAGACTCTGTCTCAAAAACAACAGAAAAAAAAATCTGGGAATGTGCATCAACAGGGGAAGAGTTTATAAAGTTATGATTCCAACTATTAAATATATCACACTTGGATATTATCAGTCATATAACCTGAACTACAGTTTACAGGAAACAGGGGACAGAAGAGCATGTTAAGCGATACCACAGGAACATACTGAGCAAAATCCAGAGTGTGGCAAACTCTATAAATCAAACAAAACCATGTAGTAAAATGACTTAATTTTTTTAGTTAGTAAACAAACTACAAAGGAAAAAATTAAGAGATGGAGGGGGAAGCCATAGATTAAAAAATAATTTATAAGATATATCAAAAAGAGAAAGCATGCAAAAATGAACTAATGTTTAATGATACACACTTCAGAGATAACAATTATCATAAAAATCAGGATAGTAGGTACTTTTAGGGAGGAGGGGTCATCTCTGGGAAGTGACATGGGGAGGGCTCTTTGGGGCAAAAAAGTCCATTTTTTGCCTCCCTCATACTAATTCATTAAACTAAACATTTGTTTTATGAGGTTGTCTATATATCTGTTATATTCTATCATAAAAAGATTTTTTTTTTTGAGACAGAGCCTCAAGCTGTCACCCTGGATAGAGTGCTGTGGCATCACAGTTCACAGCAACCTCCAATTCCTGGGCTCAAGTGAGTCTCTTGCCTCTGCCTCCCAAGTAGCTCAGATCACAGGCGCCTGCCACAACGTCCAGCCATTTCTTGGTTGCAGCTGTCATTGTTGTTTGGCAGGCCTGGGCTGGATTCGAACCTGCCAGCTCAGGGGTACATGGCTGGTGCCCTAGCCCGTTGAACCACAGGCGCCGAGCCTTTTTTTTTTTTTTTGAGACAGAGCCTCAAGCTGTCACCCTGGATAGAGTGCTGTGGCATCACAGCTCACAGCAACCTCCAATTCCTGTGTAAAAAGATTTTTTAAATGCAGCAAACTGCTCATTTCACTACAACTACTGGTAGTTGTTTTGTTCCTCTTTATAGAGTCTTCAAAGGCTCCCTATTATCTTCCACATAAAAATATAAATAGCTTGCTATGGCATTTAATCCCTTCATGATATGAACTCTCTGGATCTCTCTGGCCTCATCTCTGACCTTTCCCTACCCTCAAGCCATCTAGAATTTTCAACTTGTAGTACCTGAAAAAGTCATGCTTTTTTATCTCAGTGTCCTTATACCATAATTTCTTTTCTCCTCCTTTGCTTGACTGCCTCCTACTCATCCTTCAAGATTCAATTTATGCCAAGCGTTTGGAAGGAGATAGAGATGAACAGGTAAACCATGGGGGATTTTTAGTGTACTGAAATGGTTCTGTATACTGTAAGAATGGATATGTGTTATTACACATTCATCAAAATCCGTCCATAGAATGTACAAAACAAAGAGTGAACCATAATATAAATTATAGACTTTGTGATATCATTTCTCCTGGGAAGCCATTCCTAACCATTCCAAATTTAAATCAAGTTTTCTTCTTCTGTACTTTTTGAATATTCAGTACTTGTCTTTACCTTTCAGCTAACAAATGGTACTATTTACATGTTCTTTACTCTCTGGACTTGAGCTCCCTGAGGTCAAGGACTTTCACTTCTATATCTCCAGGACCTAGCATGGTTGTTGGCATGAGGAAGAAGTATCCAGTAATTGTTTGTGTCATGAACAATTCTGTCAATTGTTGATATCTACAACTATTCTGTCAACCATGTTTCATTGAATTCATTTCTTCTGTTACAAGAAGGCATCAGATGATCATGCTTTTATGGGAATAACTGACCTTCATGTGTAGACAACATATACTCTGTTACCAAATGAAACTTAAATAAAACAACTGACTTTTTTTTTTTTTTTAATTTAGAAAGAGTCTCACTTTCTTGCCCTGGGTAGAGGGCATGTTGCCATGGTGTTGAAGCTCACATCAACCTCAGACTCCTGCCCTCAAGCGATTCTCTAGCCTCAGCCTCCCAAGTAGCTGGGACTACAGGCGCCTGCCACAATGGTTGGCTATTTTTGTTGTTGTTTTTTAGCAGGCGGGGACTGGGTTCAAACTCACCAGCCCTGGTGCATGTGGCCGGTGCCCTACCCACTGAACTACAGGCACCGCTAAAACAATTGACATTTTTAACATGCATAATCATGTATAACTGTAATTGAACATAACTGATCATAAGTTGACTAATGACTACAATTAGCTACCTCAAATTTCCTTTTAGAAGAAGGCAGGATAGAAATAAATAATGAGCCAGAAGACCACAGTTTACATGATTTTTATCAGCCAAACCATACTGTTAAAGTTCCTCTCTTTTCTTTGTTTGCAGCAATATCAACTGCTTCCACTGATACCACATACACAATGTACAACTCAAGACTGCGGGCACTCTCACTAACAAGTAGTCCTGGACCCACTGCATTGCCCTACCACTAACAAAATACTCTTCTTAGGGAGTGAGTTCCTAAGTAGTACATCGTCCTGTGCCTGACCATCCGAGTCCTGAACTGGAGGCACCAGAAGCTAGGGACTGGCTGATCCTTTACTCCCCACTACCCAGTAGGATCAGGTAATGGGGAAGGAGAATATTTCAGCCAGCAAGAAATTACTTAGCCAAGATTTGGTGGGTAGGCTAAGGTGGGTTATCTTTTGAATGTTTTCTTCACACTTATCATTTATCCAACTATGAGCAATTAATCCTACCTTTCAATCAATACATCCCACTTTCTTCAAAAGTCACCTCTAAACTAGGAAAGTCTTTCTCAACAAACTTTATGTCATTTTTAACCATTTGCTGCTGCTTCTGCCACCTCAGCACTTTCTTCTCTACGTCTACAGTATTATTGAAAACGAAATCAAAGGGTTGCCCGACATTAAACTATAAATAGAAATATATAAGTTGGCTCGGCGCCTGTGGCTCAATGGGCTAAGGCGCCAGCCACGTACACCTGAGCTGGCAGGTTCAGATCCAGCCCAGGCCCACCAAGCAACAATGACGGCTACAACCAAAAAATGGCCGGGCATGTGGTGGGCGCCTGTAATCCCAGCTACTTGGGAGGCGGAGGCAGGAGACTCGCTTGAGCCCAGGAATTGGAGGTTGCTGTGAGCTGTGACGCCACAGCACTCTATCTAGGGTGACAGCTTGAGGTTCTGTCTCAAAAAAAAAAGGAAATATATAAGTTGATAAACCAGAGGAGGAACTCTGAATAAGACATCAAACAGCCAGGCATGGTGGCTCACACCTGTAATCCTAGCACTCTGGGAGGCCAAGGCGGGTCAATTGCCTAAGCCAGAGCGGGACCACATCTCTAAAAATAGGCAGGTACTGTGACAGGCACCTATGGTCCCAGCTATTCAGGAGGCTGAGGCGAGAGAATCACTTGAGCCCAAGAGTTTGAGGTTGCTGTGAACTATGATGCCATGGCACTCTACCAAGGATGATAAAGTAAGACTCTATCTCCAATACAAAAAAAAAAAAAAATCAAACAAAGGGCCCAGTTTTCAAAAGCCAAAATAGGAAATCAGGATATCAAAGGATTAGCATGGTAAAGAAGGGAAAGACAGGCTAAGCAGGAAGGAGACTCAGTGAATAATGCATGGCACAGGAATTGTTTGCCTGTGGCCATCTTCACCGTGCTCTCTCTGCAATATGATTTATAGGAAAGTTGGCTATTACTAAAAGCCAAGGGAGGATACAGCACTCTGATACTTTGTTAGTGAAGATTTAAGCAGTATAGCCTCTAGTGGGCAATCTGTAGGATGTTCCAAAATGTTGAATGCATTGGTAAATGCACAATAATTTGACCCGGTGATCCTATTTCTAGCTATTAACTCAGTAGAGACATTCACACATGTATGAAATTATATAAATGACAGCACTGTAACTGCAAATATTGGAAGCAACTTAAATGTGCATTAATAGCAATTCTAACTCTAGTATATACCCAAAAGAAACAGGTATTAAAATATTTGTATGCTATTATTCAAAGCAGCACTATTCACAAGAGCCAAAAGATGCAAAAAAAACCAAACGCCCACCAAGTACGAATGGATTTAAAAAAAGGTAGTATATCCATACAATGGATTATTATTCAACCATAAAATGGAATAAAGGACTGATATGTGCTAAACTTGAAAGAACCTCAAAAACATGCTAAGGCTGGGGGTGGTAGCTCACATCTATAATTTTAGCACTTTGGGAGGTTGAGGATTTGGGAGGAGGACTGCTTGAGCTCAGGAGTTTGAGACCAGACTGATCAAGAGCAAGACTCCACCTTTAACAAAAAATAGAAAAATCAGGTAGGGCTGGGTGTAGTGGCTCATGCCTATAATCCTAGAGCTCTGGAAGGCAGAGGTGGGAGGGTCATTTGAGTTCAGGAGCTCAAGACCAGCCTGAGCAAGAGCAAGACCCTGTCTCTACTAAAAATAGAAAAATTAGGCATGCATTATGGTGGGTGCCTATAGTCTCAGCAACTCAAGAAGCTGATGCAGGAGAATTAGCTGAGCCTAGGAGTCTGAGGTTGCTGTGAGCTAGGCTGATGCCATGACCTGGACAACAGAGTGAGACTCTGTCTTAAAAATAAATAAATAAATAAAAATTAAAAAATCAGCTGTGCATCATGGTGTGCACCTGTAGTCCCAGCTACACAGACACTGATGCAGGACAATCACCTGAGCCTAGTTCAAGGTCACAGTGAGCTATGATGAGGCCATTCCAAGCCTGGGTGACAAAGTGAGACATACTGAGTGAAGAAACCAGTCATATAATGTCATACACTGTATATTTCCTTTTATATGAAATATCCTGAATAGGTAAATCCATAGAGATAGAAAGTAGTTAGTAGTTGCCAGGGGTTAGGGATAGAGAGAATGGAGAATGACTGTTTAATGGGTATGGAGTCTCCTTTAGAGAGTGACAAAAATGGACCTCTTTTAGGGGTGACAAAAATGTTTGGAACTAGATGAGGTGATAGTTCTATAACACTATGAAAGTACTAAATGTCACTGAATTATACACATTAAAATGGTGAATTTTATCTCAAAAAAAAAAAAAAAGTCCCTTAAGCCCAAGAGCTGCTGTGAGCTGTGATACCATGGCACTCTATCGAGGGTGACAAAGTGAGATTCTGTCTGTAAAAAAAAAATGTCCCTTACTAGGAACTTATTCTCTATATGTAAACATATTATGTGAAAAAGATATAGAATACCATGTATAGCATGCTACCATTTGTAGCATAAGGGTGAAATATGTATGTATATGTTTGAGTCCATAAACTCTAATAAAATTCACATAAATAGAGTGGTTGGCTCTGGGTAAAAGCAGCATGGCTAAAGGACAGGGTTAGAGAGAAAAAAACTGTTTCTCATAGCATACATTTTACAACTCTGGAATTTTATACTTTATGCCTAAGGTTCCTTTCAAATAAATAAAATGGGAGGCATCCTGGTTATGGGGTAAACATTCTGATGTATCTATGGAAGATCAGAATAATTAGGACACTTTAATGCGAGAGCCAGAATAGGAGGCTCAGATGAAAGGGTATAAATAGTAGCAGAAATGTATGTGTGAGCTCTGGACCTCTGCCTTCTGGGACTGTAGAAATGAGAAAGGAAATGAGAGAAAGTTGATTAGGTGGAAGAATCTTTAGGGTAGATTAGCTAGCTGGCCAGACAGAACAGGACATGTGATTTCCTAGGTAAATGAGTAAAGTGATCAGTGACATAGGATCGCTCTGCTACTGCCAATGCTCACAAAAATAGGTCTGTAGTCATAGCAACCAAATTTTAGCCAAAAAAACGTTAAGTAACACAAAAACTTTCAATCCTACAACAGATATAACAGAAGAAAGGTGGTAGGTGACAAAATCGACACCAAGTATGTGAAGTAAAAGAGAAAAAAGGCTTCCAGAGGGGTGAATCTGTCAAACTGAGCCAGCTTGTATATCTTAGCTCTTTGAAAAAAATCTATAAGCAGAAGGATTCACTTCCTTCAGCATATCAGCAAGTATGCCCTGCATCTTTTGAATCTTCTCCTTTTCATTTATCCTACTATGAACAGTATTTCCTTTCAATCAACACATTTCAATTAGTGCTTTCAAGAGTCATTTCTAAACTCATTTCTCTGGAAAGGCTTCTTGAACACTCTTTATGCCATTCTTCACCAGTTGTTTATTCTTCTGCCATCCCAGGACTTTTCCTCTCTTTCCAGGGTATATTATACATCTGCTGAAGATAATCATAAATAACACATTCAAGGTGCTGTCTTTATGTACTTGTCCTCTTCTGAACTCAGCCTAAGTTATGATCCAGGTCTCCTGATTGTTTCTGCATCCTCCCACTAATTCCTCCATGGCCCTCACAAACATCTTGTCTGGGGCACTCAGTATTCACTAAGAACAAAAACACCCAAAGGAAATACAGAAGCCTTTGGGGAAGAAGAAACAAAAAGACATACAATGGACAAAATCCTTTTTACTCAGCATCTTTTAATTTTTTTTTTTTTTTTATAATGCTGGTCTGGAGTCTCAAAGCTTCACAAGAAAAATTAAGAAAAATATAACAGTTCTCTTTTTGTCTGGTATCTCCTTAAATGTCTGCATTTCTACTAAGGATAAGCTGATAAAGCTTTAGTGACTACCAAACTCAAGTCTCTATTGCCTGAATACGAGTTTAATACCCTTAATTACAAAAATACCCTAGGAATCTACAAGCTCTGGAGAAAGTAAATTTCCCACCCAAGTGAAAAGGATGCCACATCTTCCAGCAAATACTACAAGTTACTCTCTCTTTCAATGATAATGGTTTTCTTTTTATTTCCCTCATCCCACTTCCAGAAAGGCCAACTTGTCTTTCCCTAAAACCTAGATGGAATGTGGTCCTTCAGGGGCAAACAACCAAGCACCAATTCCAGAGTACCTAATATATCCAGAGAGTGAGACTAAGAAACCAAAGACAACCTCCCTACCCTTGCAATTTCCCAGTCCCATGGCGAAAAAAATTCCTATCACTCAGGAAGCAATGATTAAGTGTAAGAAAAAGTTTGGAGTACATTACTAAATTATACTAGAAGGTAACTATGGCTGGTGGGATTCTGGATGTTAGTTCTGTTATTACCCTCCAAAATATTTGTATTTTTCAAATATTCAAATACTGTATAATTAAAATTTTAACCTATTTTTTAAAAAGAAAAATTAAAATTTGGGGAGAGTACCAACTACAAAGGTTAGTTATCTTACAGTAAAGCAGAGATAGGAAATTACAGAGTACTTTCACTTTCTATATTACACATTTCTGAATCATTTGAAGATTTTTATAGTGAACATGCTATGTGTTTCTATTTTTTAAAAAGTTTAGAGTAAAAGAAGGACTGATTTAGTATTTTGAGAAGAGGTAAAAAAATTCTTATAACGCCATGCAAAGTGACCACCAAGAATTCAAAATTAGTAAGAAAACCAACAAATTCTGTGGACACGAATTGCCATAAATTCCTAATCCAGTAACAAATATGTGAAAGTCATTCTAAGAGGGTGAATGAGGACAAAGGAAACATTCCTATTGTATTCCAGATCAGGATTTCAGGAAGCAGATCTTTGCCCTGGAAAGGAACCCAGAAAATAAACAATCTATTCCCTGTGGCTTTAATAAATTCTTGAAAAAAAGAATTCAAAAGTGACACTGATCAAAAAGGAGTCAAATATCAAATATAAGTTAGCTGTGGACCATTTATTGTAGTATGTGGTACTCTAAAACCAAAGAATGGAAAGAATAATCAAAACATCTCTGATATACACACATGTACTTGGATAACTATAAAAATCTCTCAAACGATCCCTAAGAAACTGTTAACAGTGACTGCCCCTAGGAAGAAAACCCAGGTGACCAGAGAACAGGAAAGGAAAGGAAACCTTTCACTATATTCCCTATAATATTTTAAAACTTTTGTGCCAAGTATGCATATTACCTGTTCAATAAATGAATTAATTCTCAATAAAGCAAAATATATCTGTAAGGCATGTGTTTGTGAATGGCAAATTATATCCCATGAGATTTTTGCCATCACGGGTGATACAGTGGACACGGACCTTAGAATTAAACAGACCTAGATTTTTTTTTTTTTTTGAGACAGAGTCTCACTACATCGCCCTGAGTAGAGTGCTATGAAATCACAGCTCACAGCAACCTCAAACTCTTGGGCATATGTGATTCTCTTGCCTCAGCCTCCCAAGTAGCTGGGACTACAAGCACCCACCACAACACCTGGATATTTTTTATAGTTGTCATTGTTGTTTAACAAGCCCAGGCCAGATTTGAACCACCAGCCTCAGTGTATGGCCCTACCCACTGAGCATGGGTACCAGCCATACCTAGGTTTTAATCTCAGTTCACTCGTTTCCTAGAAGTGATGCAGAAAAAGATAACTAGTTGGGAGACCTGAAAAAAAACCTCTGAGCTGCTCTTCACAATACCATGCAAAGTGGCCTTCAAGAATTCATAACAAGAAAGACAAAACATTCTATAGCTTTAAATCACAGATGACTTGAAATGAGACAAAATTTTAACCTACAAGGCATTGAACAACTCCCCACACCCATAATATCTATTTAAGGTATGATATTACAGTATGGCAAAAATAACTGGGAAGGTTATGAAGCTGGATACCCTTTCATTACATAGCACTATAAAGGATAAAACTTTCCTTTTTAAAGGAAATAGGGACTAAATAGCCCACTTATAGGGTCTTGAGTTTAAGTGAATAGCATACATATCATATTATGGCTTTGAGAAGTGGGTTAAATTTGCAATTAAACTTAAGTTGGCATTGTTCCAGAGGAACCTGGGCATCAGGAGTGAACTCAACAACTTCTCGGTCTCCCAGGACTATCCTTGGCATCTGTCTTCCAATATTCAGTGCAAAGCATTGTTTATGAAGACTATCAAAAGTCCTAGTAGGCTATGCTAATATCTGCTAGGCCTATCTTGGAATAGAAACACAGTACTATAAAAGGATATAGACGATAGGATTCTCTAGCTTCTGCCTCTTCAAAATTTATGATGAGAGATTCTGGATCTCTTTCATTAAAACATTATTAGAGGCTGGGTACAGTGGCTCATGCCTGTAATCCTAGCACTCCAGGAGGCCAAGGCAGCTGTATTGCTTGAGCTCATGAGTTCAAGACCAGCCTGAGCAGGAGTGAGACCCTAGTCTCTAAAAAATAGCCCAGCATTGTGGCAGGCACCTGAAGTCCCAGCTACTCAGGAGACTGAAGCAAGATCACTTGAGCCCAGTAGTTTGAGGTTGCTGTGAACTATGATGTCATGGTACTCTACCCAGGGAGACAAAGTAAGACTCTGTCTCAAAAAAACAAAACAAACAAACAAAAAAGACACTATTAGAAACAAGGATTCAGGCTCAGCACCGGTAGTACAAGTGGTTACAGCGCCAGCCACATACACTGAGGCTGACAGTTCAAACCCAGCCCAGGCCAGCTAGACAACAATGACAACTACAACAAAAAAAAGTAGCTGGGCATTGGCTTGGCACCTGTGGCTCAACGGGTTAAGGCGCCAGCCACGTACATCTGAGCTGGCGGGTTCGAATCCAGCCCAAGCCCGCCAAACAATGACGGCTGAAACCAAAAAAAAGACCGGGCGTTGTGGCGGGCACCTGTAGTCCCAGCTACTTGGGAGGCAGAGGCAGGAGACTCGCTTGAGCCCAGGAATTGGAGGTTGCTGTGAGCTGTGATTTGACAGCACTCTATCCAGGGAGACAGGTTGAGGCTATGTCT
>CAUYON010062894.1:0-17977 GCA_963573935.1 Arctocebus calabarensis | reverse complement strand
GCAGTGGCATGATCATAACTCACAGCATCCTCTAACCCTTGGGCTCCACAGATTCTCCTGCCGCAGCTTCCTAACCAGCTGAGACTATAGGGCATAGCATTGTGTCCTGCTAATTTTCTAAAAAAGTATTTTTGTAGAGATGAGATCTTACAACATTGCCCAGACTGGTAGCAGACTACTAGCCTAAAGCAATCATCCTGTCTTAGCCTCCCAAAATGCTGGGATCACAGATGTGAGTCACTGCACCCAGCAGAAAATATACACGTTAAGGGGAATTTTTTCTTCCCTATGGTTTGGGTATGGAGTGAATTCTGTTTCCTTACAAACACTGCCTTCTGACGTTTAAAACACTGCCTAGCCTTATTGGTCTCAATTAAATCTTCTTGGTTTCTTTCTCTCTTTGGATGAGCATTCTTTTCTCAGATAAGTTTTCTGAACTATTAAACTTGTTGGAATGTGAGATGAAAAAAAAAGAAATTAAACATAGCAACAGAAATTTTAAAGATCTAAGAGAAGAGTCAAAAGATCACATTGAGGAAATCCTTCAGAAAACTGGACAAAAAGAAAAAAAAAAACAGAAATGAAAACAGCAGGTATGCAAAGAGATCTAACACTTGACATAGAAGTATTCCAGAAAGAGACAACAGACATAGGAGGAAACAAAGGTTTAATAAAGAAATATATACTAGTTTACATGGATGGAGCTAGAACGTGTTCTTCTTAGCTAAGTATCTGAAGAATGGAAGAAAAAGTATCCAATGTACTCAGCCCTACTATGAAACTAATTTATAGCTTTCATATGAAAGCTATAACCCAATTACAGCACAAGAATATGGGGAAAGGGGCAAGGGAAGGAACAAGGAGGGGATGGGGTAGGGATTGTAATTGGTGGGACCACACCTACGGTGCATCTTAGAAGGGTACAGGTGAAACTTAATAAATGCAGAATACAAATGTTTGAACACAATAACTAAGAAAATGCCATGAAGACTATGTTAACCAGTTTCATGAAAATATTTCAAATTCTATATAAAACCAGCACATTGTACCCCATGACTGCATTTATGTACACAGTCATGATTTATTTAAAAAAGGAACAAAAAAAGAATTGTATATATTTAAGATATCAAATGTGATGTTTTGATATAGTACATATACACTGTGAAATGATTATTACAATAGAGCTAATAAACAACAATAAATATATATTGTTGTATATATTGTAGTGTGTGTATATATAGGAGGTGTGTATATATAGTACACACTACAACCAAAGACTCTGAGGAAGTAATTTTTTTTTTCTTTTGAGACAGAGTCTCACTTTGTCACCCTTGGTAGAGTGCCATGGTGTCATGCTCACAGCAACCTCAAACTCATAGGCTTAAGAAATTCTCTTGCCTCAGCCTCCCAAGTAGCTGGGACTACAAGCACCCGCCACAATGCCCAGCTAATTTTAGAGACAGGGTCTCGCTCCTGTGAGTTCAGGCAATCCACCTGCCTTAGCCTTCCAAGAGCTGGGATTACAGGTGTGACCCACCATGCCCAGCCTAGAAGTAAATTTTAAAAAAAGACAAAGGCAGACTCAAGAAAGCAGGCCCCAAAGCACAGGGAAGTCTCAGGAGGAAGGCTGTGCAGCTGGCCAAGGAACAGCAGGGAACGCTACAGAGCTACACCCCAGGTGCCAAGAGCAGCCTCTCCAAATAAAGAACAAAAACATGTCAGGTAAACTCCCAAATATTTCATCTTCTTTGGCATGGCTGTAAATGGAATAGAGTCCTTGAATGTTTTTTCAGCTTGGCTATTGTATATAAAGGTTACAGATTTATGAGTGTTGATTTTGTAACCTGATACACTGCTGTATTCCTTGATCACTTGTATGAGTTTTGTAGTAGAATCTCTGGTATTTTCCAGATATACAATCATATCATCTGTGAAGAGGGAAAGTTTGATCTCGTCTGACCCTATATGAATACCCTTGCTCGCCTTTTCTTCCCTAATTGCAATGGCTAAAACTTCCATTACAATGTTAAAGTGCAGTGGAGACAATGGGCAACCTTGCCTGGTTCCTGATCTAAGTGGAAAGGATTTCAATTAAAGGATTTCAATTTAACTCCATTCAATACGATATTGGCTATAGATTTACTGTAGAAGGCCTCTGTCAGTTTTAAAAAGTCCCTTCTATACCAATTTTCTTAAGTGTTTTGATCATGAAGGGATGCTGGATATTATCAAAAGCTTTTTCTGTATCAATTTAGAGAATCATATAGTCTTTGTCTTTTAATTTATTTATGTGCTGAATTATATTTATAGATTTACGTATATTGAACTAGCCTTGAGACCCTGGGATAAAACCCACCCACTTGGTCATGGTGTATAATTTGTTTGATGTGTTGCTGAATTCCATTTGCTAAGATCTTGCTAGAATATTTTTGCATCAATATTCATTAGTGATATTGGTCTACAATTTTCTTTTCTTACTGGGTCTTTTCCTGGTTCTGGGATCAAGGTGATGTTTGCTTCATAGAAAGTGTTGGGTAGTATTCCATCTTTTTCTATATTTTGGAAAAGGTTAAGAATTATAGGTACTAGTTCCTCTTTAAAGGTTTGGTAGAATTCTGATCTGAAACCATCTGGTCACGGGCTCTTCTTTTTAGGGAGAGTTTGTATATTTGATGCTCTTTCAGAACTTGATATAGGCCTGTTCAACATTTCCATTTCCTTCTGGCTAAGTCTTGGAAGGTGATGTGTTTCCAAGTATTGGTCAATTTCTTTCAGAATTTCATATTTCTGAGAATAAAGTTTCTTGTAATGTTCATTAAGGATTTTTTGAATTTCTGAGGAGTCTGTTGTTATTCATCTTTACCATTTCTGATTGATGAAATTAGAGATTTTACTCTTTTTTCCCTGGCTAGCTCAGCTAAAGGTTTATCTATTTTATTGACCTTTTCAAAAAACCAACTTTTTGATTTATTAATCTGTTCTATAATTCTTTTGTTTTCAATTTCATTTAATTCTGCTCTAATTTTGGTTATTTATTTTCTTCTGCTGGGTTTGGGATTGGAATGTTCTTCCTTTTCCAACTGCTTAAGATGTCTCATTAAGTTGTTAACTTCCTCTCTTTTCGCTCTCTTGAAGAAGGTTTGCAGTGCTATAAATTTTCTTCTTAGGACTGCCTTTGCAGTATCCCAGAGGTTCTGAAAATTCATGTCTTTATTATCATTTTGTTCCAAAAATTTGGTAATTTCCTTCTTAATCTCGTTTATGACCGAGCTAACATCCAGCATAAGGTTATTTAGCTTCCATGTTTTTGTATGAGTATGCAGATTCCTGTTTTTACTGAGTTCAAATTTTATTCCATGATGGTCAGAGAAGATGTAAGAAATAATTTCTACTGTTTTTAATTTGCTGAGGTTAGATTTGTGACCTAAGATGTGATCAATTTTGAAGTATGTTCCATGAGTTGATGAGAAGAATGTGTATTCAGTTTTGTTAGGATGAAATGTTCTGTAGATGTCTGTTAAATCCAAATGTTGAATGGTTAAGTTTAAATCTAAAATTTCTTTGCTTAGCTTCTTATTGGAGGATCTATGCAACACTGCCAAAGAAGTGTTCAAATCTCCGACTATTATGGAGCTGGAGGTAATCAAGTTGCTCATGTCTGTTAGACTCTCTCTTATAAACTGAGGTGCATTCTGGTTGGGTGCATAAATATTACTAAGTGAAATCTCATCCTGTTGAGTGTTACCCTTAACAAATATGAAGTGAGCATCCCTATCTTTCCTTACTTTTCTTGGTTTAAAACTATTGTATCTGCAAATAAAATTGCAACACCTGATTTTTTTCTGATTTCCATTTGCCTGAAATATAGATGACCATCCCTTCACCCTGAATCTATATTTATCTTTTAAGGTAAGATGAGATTCTTGTATGCAACAGATAACTGGCCTGAGTTTTTGTATCCAGTCAGCCAACCTGTGCCTCTTTAGAGGACAATTTAAGCCATTCACATTAATTGTAAATATTGATAAGCCTGGTAGAATTTTGGGTATCGAGTTTTTCGAAAGTCCAGTGGACATTTTTAATCTTTTTGCCACTGTGGAAGTTGAAATTTGATCAAAAGTTTCTGAGTAAGTTTACTTTTGTGGTGGAGGATTACACTGGTCATTATGGAGGATAGGCATGAGACTATCCTGAAGAGCTGGTTTAGTTATGGCAAATTTCTTCAACATGTGAATGTCATTAATGTATTTAATTTCTCCATAATAAATGAAACTCAGTTTAGTTGGACACGGGATCTTGGGTTGAAAGTTACTTTGTTTTAGGAAATTAAAAATCGATAACCACCATCTTCTAGCTTGAAAGGTTTCAGCAGAGAGATCTGCTGCCATTCTAATATTCTTCCCCTTGTAGGTCGGAATTTTCTCCTTCATATTAACTTTAGTGAAGTTAATTATGTTGTGTCTGGGGGTTGTCTTATTCAGGTTGAGACGTGCTGGGGTTCTGAAACTGTCTGCTAGCTGAAATTCAGAATCTCTTGGCATGTCTGGAAAGTTCTCCGTCAAAATCTCATGAAAAAGGGTCTCTGTGCTTTGAGAAGCAACTTCGTTGCCTTCAGAAATTCCTATAAGGCAAATATTAGTTTTCTTCGAATTATCCCAAAGCTCTCTGAGAGAATGATCCGTTTTTGCTCTCCATTTCTCTTCCACTTTGAGCGCTTGGAGCGTTCAAAAGCTTTGTCTTCAATGTCATAAATCCTTTCTTCTGCTTGCTCCATTCTGTTACTGAGGGATTCTACTGTATTTCTCAGATATTTGAGGGCTGCAATTTCTTGTCTCAGTGTGTCAAAAATCTTTGGTGATTTTGTCTTTGAATTCATTGAATTCTTGCTAAAACTTTTGAATTGCTACTTGAATTTCTAATTCCAACTTACTTCCATTCTATTAATTATTTGTAATTCAAATTCTGACATCTCAGCCATTTGTGGGATCTTTACTTGTATCTGCCATATTGTTCCTTAGGGGAGTTGATCTACTCTGGTTATTCATGTTACTGGAGTTTTTCCGCTGATTCCACCCCATGATTATTTTACACCATTTGGCTGGATGAGCAGATAAGGTGAAGTTGGGTTGGAGGGGTCTTGTAGTAGTGATTAACCAGCCCTTTACCCAAGAGCTGTGACTGGTGTCTGTACCTTTTCCTCTAGAGCTTTACAAAGGACCTGTACAGTGCCACAGCCTGAGACCCTGGGGACTTACTTGGTGTGGTGGGGCTAAGTGGCACTCTCTTGTTTTCAGCTGGTTTCTGCTCTACCCTAGTGAATTAGTTACTCTGGTTTGAAGTCTTAGCTGTGGAGAAATACCAGCAATTAAATGACTCCACCCCCCACAGGGAACAATTGGAAAAGGAAAATCAAACCTTCCCATAATCACGCACCCAGTCCCTTGGATAGTCCTCGGGTGATTGGTCCAGTCCAAGAGATCCAAATCAATTGTCCTAGTCAGCACCCAGTTTCAAGTGAGGGAGTGCAAAGGTCTCTGGCAACTAGATAGCAGGGGTCTGCTGGCAGCTCGAGTATGACTTGTTCTGCTGCTCCATGGAGTCAGAAGGACCCCCTCTTTCAGCAAATGAATTAGTCTGGGAAGGTTGATGCCTCCTTCCCCACCTTGCACCTCTGTTACACCCAGTCACTGGTAACCCTGCAAGGGCTACGACCCTGTTCCCTCCAATGAGCAGACGCTCTGGGGGTTTGAGCCTGCGTGAGTCACATAGAGATCTTATGTCTCCTCAGGCCTCCGCACTCTGCCACCATCCGGCAGGGGAACCTGTGGTTAATGGAAGCTGGGGCGGTTTACTCAGTTCCAGCCCTGCCCCTGATTGATGTTGCTGACACTCATATTTGTGCAGAATTTGTGATTCTGTCCTGGCTATATTCCACTGTGGACCAGGTGCTGTTTGAGTTCACAGAAACTGTGACTCAGGCCTGGGCTGTGCCGCTGCCCAGAACTGGTGTTTCTGTTTCCCCTGCAGTCTGTGTTGGGGTTGGTGTGGCTTACACTCTGTTCGGAGTTCTAGCCTTGGCCTGGCTGCACTTGTCTCAGCTATGATCCCCTGAGGGCTGGGTGTTTCTTAGGCTAACTAAAGCAGGCCTTGGGGTGAGAGTGGAAGGGAGTGCTGGGAGGTAGAAAATATATACAGTTTTATGCCTGGCAGGAGAGTGCCATGGCATTCCAGTTGGGGAAGGAGTTCCGGTTTTTAGAGGGTCTGTTCCACAGGATAAAATGGGAGGACATTTGAACTCTGCGTGTTGGTAGAAAGTATGGGGGGAGGGGAGGACTTCTGTCTGCTTGGCGATGGATTTTATACCTTTTGTTTGTATCCTTGGGGTTATAGCTTGCCTCAGCAGGATTGATGTGCATTCTTCAACCTTCTGTCTTGGTTCAGCTCCAAACCATCAGCTTACTTGCTAAACTTCTGTCCTTTAACTCTCCTTCTGGACGGGAGCCTCTGTGGAAAGCTGGCTCCAGTTGGCCATCTTGCCTCCTGCCTCACATTATTTTTGAGAAAATATTTGCCCTTACGCTAAGCCTGGAAAAACTGCAGTTTGTCAGTTTTTCTATCAATTAAACAGAACAGGGTGTCCCCTGAAAAAAAGGAGCTAGCTCAGCTTGCAACTCCATTTCAAAAGCGTTTTTCCTTGAGACATCATCCTTTGATATGCATAAGTACTTTTATGCATGCCCCTCAATTCATCACACAAAATATTAAAAAGATGTGTGCCCAAGGGTGTCATTTCATAAACTGAGTAATTTTTACTGGTTTATCAAGGACTCTCTTCAGTGAACTTGGCTTATTCTGTTTACCTTTCCACTTTTAAATACAGTTTGGTGCCACTACCTTGATTAGTGCTATGGTAAGAAGCAGCACTTTTATCCATGCTTATTTTCGCACCATAGGTGAAAATTTTACACATAGAACAAAAGCAAGTGATGTTTTAGCATTGCTATAAAAATAGTTTTGGCCTTGCAAATCTGGGTACCCTTGAAAGCATCTCAGGGAGCTCTAAGAGAACTGCTGTCCTTAGGCAAGCCACTTAACCTCCCTGAAATAGGAATGACAGGAATAAAGCTGTTTGGAGAATTAAATATTGTTCAATGTGAAATAATGCATGTAAAGTACTTAGTAGAGTGCCTGGTATACAATGAGTATTCAGTAAGTGTTAGCTATCACCATTAATCTACAGATATTGTGAGGGCATTGCTATCATTTACACTCGTAGTAATGATACTCTTTCATTTTGCTCCACAAATTCATTCCTCTTGTAGATAGACACTTTAATTAATTGCCTCATCTGTTCCCTCTGCAGCCTCTCTCTTTACTCCAGCAGGACAGACTCACAAGTGCAACTGAGCTGGCTCTGTCATGCCTTCACAGTGACCCCCTCCCTTCCATTCCTGGTGGTACTACCCCAGGGAAGAAACATGATTCCATTAAAGACAGCTCTGGCTGTTGGTGTTTGATCTGCTTGAGACTCTGTCTACTGATCTGTAAAGTGGGAATAATAATAGTCCTTTCATTTTTGTTTTTGTGAGGATTAACCAAAATATTTGCAAGTAACTAACAGAGAGCCTAGCTTATAACATGTGTTCAGTACATGTTAGTTTACCTCCTTTCCTCTTTTCTCATATTCTTTTAGCAAGTCTTTTTTCTTTTCCTTGTCCTCTCTAATCCATGTAGGCCATTGTCATGGCATGAAGCTGCTTCGTGCAGCACTTCTCATTTGTTAAACCAGTGCCCAATTCACACGAGCTGAGTGTTCATGATGTGACACCTGATTGAAATAGCCCTCATTTCTCCGACAAGAGTAGAAGAGCTAGGACACAAAGTTAGCCTTAAGAAATAGTCTTTTATTTATTTACTTTTGAGATAGTGTCTCACTTTGTTGCCCTGGATAGAGTGCTGTGACACTGTCATAGCTCACGGCAACCTCTGAATCCCTCTTGGGCTCAAGTGATCCTCCTGTTCAGCCTCACGAATCGCTGGGACTACACGTGTGCACTACAATGCCTGGCTAATTTTTCTGTTTATAGTAGAGATGGGGTCTCTCTCTTGCTCAGGCCTATGTCAAACTCCTGAGCTCAAGTGATCCTCCTGCCTGGGCCTCCCAGAATGCTAGCATTTCTAGCATCCAGCCAAGAGTTACTGTCTTGCAGTTGAGGTTTTGGTCATCATGGGCTGAAACAGCTTTCCATCTCTCCATGACCTTTACTATTCTGCTGAATGGAAAGCCAATCTCCTTGAGACAGCCACCTAAGACCCTCTTCCATGTGGCCCTTCACTGCTCCTCTGTGCTGGACAAACTGAGCTCCCCCTACCCCCCGCCTCTGAACGCTCCAGCTCCTGGCTTCCATGGCCTTGCTTGCCAGTCTCCTCTGCTTGAAATGCCCTTCTCCTCTTCTCCCCACCCACAGCTTACCCACAACTGCATGGTCTCTGTGGCCCTGCTGCTGGAAGCACTTTCCTTCTCCCCACCCTTCTAACTTCCCTCCAATATTTCTTAAGGGACTCACATGTTCTAGACAGGCTCACGGCTATTTCTGAGTGTCTTGGTCCTCTCGATTAGGCTAATCCTCCCCAGGAAAATTCACTTCCCTCCCAACCACAGTAGGCCAGATGAGGGCCTCACATAAGCAATTGCTCCTTGACATGTTTGTCCATGGATACGTGAAAATAAGGTGTTAGTTTTTGAGACAGTTGCTCAGGCTGGAGTACTGTGGTGTGTCGACCACTGATCTGTTTTAGGCCTGAAACTGAGTGAGAAGGCCCAGAAGGGGGAAAAGAGCTGGAATCTGATCTGTCTCTTGGTCTTTGCGAGTACAGGAATAGGGTACCCAGAGTCCTTTCCAGGCATGGGGGACAGGCAGGTGGCTGGGAGCTGAGTGAGGAGCCAGCTGTGCCACCTTGTCACCCCTCCCCAATAGCCACACTGCTTTGGGCTGACGTGCCTGTGTGTGCTGTGTCTCTCCTCATTTTCTTAGCCCAGGAACCTGCTATTTATCCTCTAAGACCCTGTGCTAAAGTCAATTCTTCTTTCTTGATTCCAATGGCCCTGGTAGATTTTGTTTTCCCCTGAGTGTTCCTATCTACCTGCAATAGTATATGATGGTAAAATAAGCCATGAACATTATTGTCTTTGTACTTGACTGTGAGGCCTTAGATGCAGGGCTATGTTTTACGCTTTTTTTTTTTTTTTTTTTTTTTTTACATCTTCCCCAGAGCTTAGCAAAGGGCACATCAGCTAGAAGGGGTTCACCATCAGTTGAATGAATGGGGTTCCGCCTTTTCGGCCCAAGTACAGTTGCTATAAGATGAAAAACCATCTGTCTGGAACTTGTTCATTAGATTATTTGGCTATCTATAGTTTTGTGACTATGTCTTTACATTCTCTTTTAGCATGTAGAAAATTCTTTTAAAAACTACCAGTTTGTTTTAATCAGGTTGCAATGGGGTCCCCCTCCCCGACCAAAAGAAGTAGATTATAGCTTCTCCCTCTGCCCCCCAACAAGGAAAGTTCCAGGTGCTAGCATGGTGTTGACAGCCGGAATTAAGGTGAGTGAACCCCAAGAAGAGCTGTGGGCTGCTCTTTTTCATATCACAGTCTTAGAGTTTATGAAATTTGTCTGTTTCTTCTCAAAGCAATCCCCTTATAATTGGTGTTACAGGCAAGCAGTGCCTTTTAGTGTCCTTAGTGGGAGCTTGTTTGCTCTAAGAAACTCTTTCAACTTCTGATTGGGAGAGAGAACTCCCAACAAGTCCATTTATCATATGACTAGAGGAAGTGAAAGGCAATCCTTTTTAAAATGTGAGTTATGGAGTGTTGTAATGTGCCATTTATCTATGTCGACTGTGGAAAGGAAGAATGCCAGGGAAAGTTTATGACTACAACAGTGCACTCTGCATTGTGGTTAGGACTCAAGTTTCCACATCTCATTCTGGAACACAGTAGCATTCGAACATGGTGAATTTTGATGGGCTCACTGATTAAACACCCAGAGCTGCTTATAAACATGGAGTAAGCATTTGAGTTCACTTAATTACTAGTTTTCTTAAACTCACCTTGGTTGCATGTTTAATAGCTAACATTTTCAAGGAGTATTTTCTTAGATGAAAGCTAAACAACCCTGAAAATCAGAAGCAATCTAGAACTCCCAACTAGACAGGTAAATTTTAGCATTTTCCAAAGAAGGATAAAATCAATGCAGTCAACCGTAAATTTGAAAAGCTTGACTAAAAAATGAAATGGAAGAATTTCTACATTTCTTTTCCTTCCCATCAAAATGGCATTGCCATCAGACCACAAACCTTAGGTGACTGGAACAAATGGCACTATTTGCATTTAAACTAAGTGGATAACACATGAAATATTTAGTTCTCAGTTTTAAGAAGTCAACATAAACCACAGAGAGAAATCCATTGTCTCCAGACTTAATAAAAAAAAAAAAAAATCGCAGCAGCTATTACAGGAACAAATGACAATACTGCCCTAATGCATTAAGGCAAAGCCCCCTAAAGGTATTCAGGTTTACAGTCCTCAAGCCAACTGACATTTGTTCAGTATCCACATCTCTTTCTCCCCTATGTCCTACTTAAACTCCGGGGGCATGGGAAGGGTCCCTATTAAATGTTTAGCTAGTAGGTGAACATTGTACGCTCACGTGGGGACAGGAGAGGCTCTCCCAATGAAGCTTCCCCACATCTGTGTATTTCAGTTTAATTCATTTTTATCTTATGCTTTGAACAAAATTGCACCCTCCCTGTCCTATTATGGTAAACACTTAAAATTATATTTATAGAAAATTACATTCGCGCAAACTTCTATTAAAAGTCAAATTCCAGCCTAGGCTATTGACCAAATTTCATTTAAAGAAGATACTAAGTAAATTAGCTGAGCTGATTAAAAACACCATCAAAGTAGAACATTGGTGCCAACAATATTAACGGTTGAGTCATCGATTTTTTTTTTCCAGCAGATGTTACATTAGCAGGGAGGAATGTAATAATCATTCTCCCTTCACTTTGTGAGTAATGAGGGGGCACTACTGACCTCCTGGTGGAGATTGAGCAAGGGGTGGCAGAGTAAAGTTAGAGGTGTAAGGTGGAAGATGGGGCCCAGATAAGGAGGGGTGCTGGAGAGGAAAGGAAAGGAGGGGTGGAGACTAGTGGCCAGAGGGAGTGGGGGTCAGACGCCTGGAAGGAGGGTGCTGTCCTAGCGGAACAGCAGCCACATCCCTCCGCAGCCCGTCGGGCCAGAGCCCCGAGCCACAGCCGGGAGCCAGGCGGGCGCTGGACAAACGCTCAGGGGCACTGCCGCTCGCGGCCGCCAGAGGGCGCGGCCGGAGACGGCGCGGCGGAGCCGCGGGAGGAGGGGAGCCGGCGGAGAAGGGTCAGCCGCGGCGGAGGGCGGCGGCGGCGCAGCTCGGTCTCCGCGCGTCTCCGTCCCCGCGCCCAGGTAGAGCGCGCATCCTCTGCCGCCGAGATGCGGCCGTCCGCCTGCCGCGGAAGCCGCCCGGCGCTGCCGGCGCTGGTCGCGCTCCTCACCTGCTCCCTGGGTAAGTAGCGGGCGGCCCGGGCGCGCACGGGAGCGGCGGGGGCTTCGTGGGCTCAGCCTCCCGCGCCCGCGTCGGAGCAGGGGAGGAGGCTCCGGGCGGCCCAGCCCCGCTCGGCCGGCGCCCGCGTCCCGCCGTCCCGTCCCTGCCGCTCCGCGCCGCAGCAGCGCCCTCTCGCGGCGCCCAGGTGGGACCTGGCGCCCGGGACCCGGGGCGCGCCCGCTCGGCCCCTTTTCGGTCGCCGGGTCTCCGTCGCCGCCCCGTCCGCGGACTCGGCTCCCCGCCTCCTTCCGCCGGGGGCCGAGGGCGGCGGGCGGCAGAGTAGCGCGTGGCACTCCGCCACAGGGAGCGCAGAGCAACTGTGCAACTACGGGAAACTTCGGAAAGAGGACGGCGGCGGCGGCGGCGGGCCCGCCCCCCTGCCTTCCGCCCGCGTCCTGCCCTCCCGCCGCCCCGCGCGCCCGGCCCGGGCCAGAGGCTGGACGCGGGCGGCTCCGGGGGACGAGAGGCGGCGCCCGGTGTCCGCGCGCCCCTCTGCGAGGTTTGGCACATGCCCCGGCCCCAAGGGTAAGCGACCAGCTCGGCGCCAGCCCTTCCCCGGATTCTGGCCAGGAAGGGAGGACAGGGCTGCCCGCTGGGCCTCAGTGTGAGCCGTTGTGGCGGGACAGTGGAGACGCTTCTCAAGTCTTGGGTCTTCCCTGGGAAATTAGGACAGGTCTGGGAACAATGCTGGCTGGGTCTTCAGCTGCCCTAGTCCCCCATTCCTGTTTTCCTGCCATTCTCCACACCAGGGCATTTCTCCCCCTCGTCATAAAACGATGTGATAAAAGTTTTTAAAAATCCTTGTAATTGACTTTCATGATGAGGTTTGTTCAAGTTGGAAAGCTTGGGTGAAAAATTCTCCCCTTTTCCGAGTATGTAAGTATTACAGGGTTATAGTCCTCTAACCCAGGCTTACTGTGTTTCCAGCCTGTGAAGGGGCAGTAACTTCAGATTTTTAGAAATGGCAGAATGATGCGGTTTAGGAAAAGACGTAGTGTCACCGCGCACTGCTGTTGCTAGCCCACTGGAACCTTGGCTGCCGGTTTTTATTTGGATTTAAGCTCGTCAAATAAGGACCTTATTTGCTGCTTCTGTATACTTAGGGCATTTCCATCTAGAGGCTCTCAGTAAGTGTGGGAAAATTAAATGAGATTAGTTGGTAATTAATTGTTCACCTGCATGATTAATTAGGCAACAGTGTAATTAAAAGCATTAGGGCATCTGGGGCAAAGAAGGCTATGCCTGGTGGTGGGGAGCAGCTCCATTTGGCTAGTGATCTGCTTTAGCAGAAGAAAGAGACCTTTCTGGGTGTCAGGGCTGGGAAAATGTGAGGCTGCAGGTTTGGGAAATTGACTAGGTGACTCCTGGCTGCATCAGTGGCTTGTTCCCTGGAAGTTTTGCAACTAACCAAGGGGGGGGGGGTGGTGGTAACTGAAATTGGCATTCTATTTATAGCATTTTATAATCCTATGCTGGGGTTATAATATTTGTATGCAGTATATGCAATTATGGGAAGAAATGCACATTTATATTGCTATATGCATCTGCCTTTTTTTTTTTTTAACAACCCTTAAGGAAATGTTCGTACTGTCCACATTTTGATAATACACTGAAGGATGTTCAGAATGAACTAAAATGTCAACACATTTTTAAGACTGTCTATTAGCCTTGTGAAGTTGTCAGATAAGCACAATAAATAAGACATAAACCCATTAGAGGGTCCCAGTGAGACATTTGGGCTTTGTGAATTGGCTTTCGTGGTTTGGTACAGACAGGAGGCTGTGTTCCTCCAGGTCTGAAGTAAATCATGAGGAGCTTTTATTGAGCTCTGCTTTGATGGTGGAGGCAGGACACCAGAGATATATAGAGATGTGGTCCCCACTCATGGTGTTCTTTGTTGAAACAGAGAATGTGACAGGAGTCCTGAGGCACGTGAACAATCCTGACATTTTATAAATAACATAAATATTCCTGTGTTAGATTGGTCTGACTCCATATAGTTTAGTTTCCCCACAAACTGGAGCATATATATTTACGTTTTTGGAGAAAAGTCAACATAGAAAATTTATTTTAAACCCATACGCATATGTAGACAAAATTCACTGCAACTTCAGTTCTACCCCATAGCCCCTGTTTCAGAATAAGATTTGTGCAAGCCTCCAGGTCAATGCTTATTAGCTGTGTAGCTTGTAGTGGCTTTGAGCTTCAGTTTTCTCTAGTGAAGGGGAGACATGGACTAGTTAGATGTAATAGAATACTGGGACTTTGCTGCTTCTTACAGTTTCAGCACATTGATACCGCTATGTAGACAGATACTGCTGTCTACACATTTGCCTTTGTCCCTTCTTTTCCTAGCAAAGCTCATAAAACTAGGGTTGAGGGGAAGGGTGGAAGAATGATGGCCGGTGGTGGCGTTGTGAAACATTTCTCACTGCCCTTTGCAAATAGGGGTAGACAGTGAGATATTTATAGAAATTATGGTGTGGGGCTCCTGGCAAAGCTCCTTAAGGGTGGCTGGCCCAGCTAGGATGCAGGCTTTTTGGCCTTGTTTCATCCTCCTTCCCATTACCCTTTGTGCAGAGCTGATGGCTGGAGCCGTGGTGGCCATCTTGTGACATGAGATGACCTTGAAGATGGAAGCTAGTAGTAAGGACGGTGGAGCAGAAGGACAGAAGAACCCTGGATGCCAGATAGCTGTAGAGTGCTATGCCAGCCCTAGATTGGCTGTTTCCAAACTTGTATTGCATGTAATTATATGCAGCCAGTCCTAATCCTAATCAATAGAAGAAGCTTATCTGAACCAAAGGTATTTGTAAAATAATAGGTATTAGCTCTCCTTTTTTTACATCTCTGTCTCCTCTCGTATAAGCCAAAATCGCATTTCTTAGCACCTGCCAAAATTAGGGATGATTTTTCATTCTGAGCCAGATCTTGCTCAGATTCCTTTCATTACAGTGAGTCAGATTTTAGGATACCATGTGTCAGACTTAATTCCAGGTTGGTTTGTGTTTTCTGATTTTTTAATTTTTTTAAACCCTCTCTTTATTTTGTAAGCAGCATGCAGATATAATTGGCATAGATTTTAGTCTTCTGGATGGATCATTTTTTGGCTAGGATCCCCAAGTTGGCACAGGCTCGTTGGTCATAAACTTGACCCAGGAGAGTTTGCCTGTAGGCCACAGTCAAGCTCTGGGATGGGTGTGGGGAGAGAGGAAGTACATTTGCTTCAAAGGATGTGGGGTAGGGAGATGTTCAGACCCTTTTGTTCACTTCCTCAAATGCAAACATTCTGGCGCCAGTGCTTGAGCAAGTCCTAATAATTGGCCTTATTTGGAACCAAGATTTTTGCTTTTTATTAGACATATTATAAAGGAAGCAAGCATGATTGCTAGGCATAGAGGTACTCCTTCTGGGGAATTTGCAAATGTTCTACGGTCTTCCTCTTGTACTGCCATGTGTAATCCGTCTTCGGCATTACACAGATTCTTTCTTGAGGACAATATATGGGAGTCCTCTTACGGCACCGTCATCTTTCCCATGGTAAAGGAAAAATAGTGCTGAGTGTCAGGGCCTCATTGGAGAGATGGAGGTCTCTCTGACTACCATGATTTCAAAGTTCTAGTCACTAAGCAAGTCCCGAAGAAACCCCATTCAGTGTAGGTGCTGATTTGCATTCCTAGAAAATGTTAATTTTAAAGTAATATTCAAAGGAAATGCTACCCAAAGTCTGTTATTCAAAGAGGACTGCCAGGTACCTGCTGTGTGTGCAGCCTTAGATTATTGCAGGAGGAAGACAGTTCTGTCTCTGCCCTTGTAGAGCTTGCAGTCTAGAAGAGAAGATGATATTGAACAATAATGGCACAGAACTAATTGTGGTTCTGCCAGATATTGTGGAAGAGCTGTTCAGGATGCTGTGAGGATGTGTTCCAGAGAGATAGATGGTTTTTCCTGCTCTGGGTCAGGGGTCCTCAACAGAGAACAGCATTGCACCCCAGGGAATGTTTGTTGCTGTCTGGTGATTTTTTGTTTTTCCCAGGGGCAGGTTTGGCAGAGGGTACTATTGGCCTCTGGAGCCAGGGATGCTGCTGAATGTCCTACAATGCACAGGACACCCCCACCATCAAATAATCAATTATCAGGTCCAGAATGTCAGTAGCCCTTGGAGTAAGGCCCAAAGTAGGCTTCCTAGAGCATATGACTTAGAGCTCAGACCTACAGGGGAGGCAGAAATCAGTTGAGTGGAGGGAGGAGAGAGCATGCCTAGTGAAGGAGGGTGGTAAGAGAGTCAAGCAGAGAAAGGACCGAGGACAGGAGCAGCAGTTCTCAACCTGGGTCGCGACCCCTTTGTATCAATGAAAATACATGGCGACATTAGGAAGGTTAAGAACCACTGGACTAGAGGTCTGAGAGGGGTCAGTGGGGCCAGGTGCAGCAGGGTCTTGCAGACCAGAGGACATATTTTGGGTTGCGTCATTCCAGCAGCAAGAAGCATTGAGAGGGCTGCAAGGGGACAGTGCCTGATTTCACTTCCATTTTATGAGGCTTACTCTGGTTGTCCTGTGGGATAGGAATTAGAGGGACCATTGTGGACACGGGGGATTGTGAGGAGGCTGCTGGGGACAACCAGCTGAGGGATGATTAAGAATCTCTAAGTCTTGGTCATTGATTTGGTACAGGGGGTTGAGAGAAAGGATGGGGGCAGGAGGAAACACCGATTTCTGTCACTATACACGGATAATGGAGCTGTTTACTGATTTAGGCCCTAATGGGGGAGGCCTAGGGTAAAAAAATTTTATTGTGGTTCAATATACATCACAACATTTATTAAGTGTAATAAATTTTACGTGTATAGTTCTGTGTCTTTAAGGATTCAGACTTTTTCTGTCATGTACTTTGACTTTTATGGGAAAGTGAGGCTGAGAAGTTGTTTGGGACAGGTTGAGTTTGGAGTGCAGGTGAAACTTTCAGATACCATGTCAGGTGAGCAGCTAAATGTTTGGGTCTGGGGCTCAGAGGAGAGGTCAGCTGAGGAGGTATTTGAGGGTCCTTAGACTAGGTGTCAATTTGAGTAAATGTGTGTCTGTGTGTGTGTGTGTGTGAGTGTGTGTGTCTGGCTACGTTGCCCAGGCTGGACTTGAACTTCTGGGCTCAAGCAATCTTCCTGATGCAAACTGGGAATAGTTGGGACTACTGGTACGAGCCACTGAGCCCAGCTGCCTGCCCGCCAGCATTCATTCATTCCTCCTTTCCTCCTCCCTCCCTCCCATCCATCCTTGATTGACAGAATAAATGTATTTAAGCTTTTATACAAAGTATGTGAATTACAAAGATTTAATAGAAGTTGGGGAAGAGGGTGGGGGGGGAATAATGTAATGAATAATAAAATACATGTTGAAAATATAAAAAAAAGATTATATTATTCAGATGTGTATTATTAACGGTCCAGTTAAAACTTATTAAAACTTTAAAATTAAAAAAAAAAAAAGAAGTTGGGGAAAAAAGCAGTTTTTATCTGCATGTTGTAAAGCTGCAGGTTTAAGGGGAAAAATGATGATACTGATAACATCAAATAAGATTTGGATGTATCTGAAGTATAGCAATGCCATTTTCTCTTAGAGATGTAACTTATTTTCACTCTTAAAAGAATATCTTATGAAAGGGAAAAGATGACATATTTTATTTTTACATCATTGCTTCCCATAAGAAGCTGAAGACCTTTTATATATCATGTTGAATTTATCTTCTCCACGTCTTTGAAGGAGCATATGGACAACTCATTCTTTGCTGATGAGATGAATGAAAGGAAGTTAAACAGGCCAAGGCCTGTTGTGAAAATTGCCCTGTTCAGGTCCCTTGAGCTCCTGTCTAACACAGTCTGATTGTGGCGTGCACTAGCACCAGCTAAGAGTCTTAAAGAAGCCTCTGTTTGGTTAAATACAGATTCCTGGGTTCCAGCTCCAGATTTTCTGATTCTGAAGCTCTGACAGGAGGCCTGTAGATTTGTATTTTTTATTCTTTTTTTTTTTTTTATTGTTGGGGATTCATTGAGGGTACAAGAAACCATGTTACCCTGGTTGCATTTGTTGGGTAAAGTCCCTCTTAACAATCGTGTTTTGCCCCCAAAAGGTGTGGCACACACCAAGACCCCACCCCCCTCGCTCCTTCCCTCTCTCTGCTCTTCCTTTCCCCACCCCTCCCTCATTCTTCCCCTCTCTGCTCTCCCCTTCCTTCACCCCCACCGTGTCAATAATTGTCATTCATTGTCCTCATATCAAACTTGAGTACATGGGATTCATGCTTCTCCATTCTTGAGATGCTTTACTAAGAATAAT
>CAUYON010062891.1:0-27053 GCA_963573935.1 Arctocebus calabarensis | reverse complement strand
ATTAATTTTTAATTCAACTTGTGAATATGTTGTTTAGGATATTGCATCCTCACTTATAAGTGAAATGTGTTTGTAATTTCCCTTTACAACAATATATTTTTTCCAATTTCAATATCAGGAGTCTCTAGATCAAGTAGAATGATTTTGAAATATTTCTTCTTTTTCTATTGTCTATAAGATTTGGCGTGATCTGGTTTTTGAAACTCTACTTTTATTTATATGATATTAGTTGTCTATTTTTTGAGACTTTGGCAAAAAAATAAGAAGTTAACTGATGACTTCATACTGAGCCTCAGAGTCAAAGCACTCTATAATGTCTTATTTGACAATGTGAACGTTACTTTCTTGGCATTATTATTACTAACATTGCTTAATATTTCGATGCAGTAATCATCTGTTTTCTTTTCTGAATGTATTTATCTCCATTCATTCTTTATGTGGTTTTTGTTTCTAGTCCTTATCTTAAACATTGTTATTGTTATTAAATTTTAAGCCTTTTAAATTCTGTGAAGGCAAAAAGTGGAAATCTAATTAACACATATATATGTAAAAATAAAAAAAATAATAATAAACAAATAAACAGAAACATCCTGTAAGGTGACGGGAATTTTCAGGGGCTGCCTAGTTATGAGATAGCCTTTAATGATTTCATTCATTTATACTTCACTAGAGAAGAATGGATGAGAAAAGGACAGAGTAAGAACCAAAATACGTGTCTTTATCAGGTGGCATCCAAGAAGCAGAACAGTGAAATGTCTTATACTCAGGAGCAGTGCCAGTGGGTCCAATGTAGCTACATGGCAAATACGCAGAATATCCTAAAACGTGATTTTATTACTGTGTTGTTCCTGGCACGCAGAGTACAGTATCTCTAGACATCCCAGTGACAAGTACGGGGTAAAGGTGAAAGTGAGAATAGTGAGCTCCAAACCATTCTTCCCTCTCTGATTAGAGGGTCCTTTGATTACCCTGCCTGGCAAACTGGAGTTCAGCTAATGGTTTCCTTAGGTGGAAATGCACTGTTGCCAAAAATACCTAAGAAAAACAAATGACAGAGATATTTTCCTTTCACTTTTAAGAATTGTTTCTAACATCTCATGTAATTGATAGCAATCAGCCTGGAAATAACCAAAGAGAATACAAATACATTTCAAAATAAAACGTGTTGGGTGACGCCTGTAGCTCAAAGGAATAGGGCGCTAGCTCCATATACTGGAGGTGGCAGGATCAAACCCAGCCCCAGCCAAAAAACTGCCCCCCCCCAAAAATTAAAAAATAAAACATGACTTTAAAGATGATTGTGTCTAAATAACTGAAAGAATGCTTTATAAGCAACTCTAGATAAATAACTTTACCTTGCATTTATTTATTTATTTTACAAATAATGAACGAAGTATAATGAAGAAAAAAATGTTAAATAAAATTAGGAAAAAAGAAGAAAATGTAAAAAGAAAAGGAACTGATCTAGTTTAAAAGTGTTCCAGAGGCTAAGAAGGATCTAGAAATGGAGATTAGGAGAGGGTTGTCGGAGCACACTCCAGGGGAAGAAGGAGTTCTCCTGCTTTGTAGTACTGCAGGGTTACTACAGTTAACAATAAGTCATTGCAAGGGCGGCGCCTGTAGCTCAAAGAAGTAGGGTGCTGGCCCCATATATCGGAGGTGGCAGGTTCAAACCCGGCCCTAGCCAAAAACTGCAAAAAAAAAAAGACAATAATTCATTGCAAATTTGCAGTTATATATAAGAGAGGATTTTGAATGTTCCTAACACCAAGAAATGCTAAATATTTGAAGTACTGGATATGCTAATCACTTTGAGTTCATCATCATACATTGTATACTGTATCAAAATAATAATCTGGCTGGGCATGATGGCTCACACCTGTAATCCCCACACTTGAGAAGCCAAGGGTGGATTGCCTGAGCTCACAGGTTCAAGATCAGCCTGAGCCATAATGAGACACCCCCCGGCCCCCATCTCTAAAAAATAGCTGGGCGTTGTGACAGGAGCCTGTAGTCCCAGCTACTTGGGAGGCTGAGATAAGAGGATCGCTTGAGCTCAGAGGTTTGAGGTTGCTGTGAGCTGTGATGTCACTGCACTCTACCAAGGGCAACATAGTGAGACTCTGTCTCAAAGAAAAAAAAAAAAGTAAAAAGCAAACAATCTGGACCCAGTAGATATGTGCAATTGTTATGTGCCAATTCAAAATAAAATAGAATATGGAATAAAAGGGCAAAGAAACTTATAGAGAAAAAGAGAAGGCTTTCCCATCTCAGGAGCCAAGTTGATATTTCAGACACTTGCCTTAACAGTTTTGCAATGGTTTTGAGGTCTTGTTGGGGTAATTTTCCTGCATTATATAAGTAGCTATGGGGGCAAGCTCAGCATGGAGGCTCTGACGTGCAGGAAATATCACCCACGTGGCTCACACCGAGCAGCAGGTCTCGAGGATACAACTGAGCAGTAAATTCAATTTAAAGGCACAGAGGGGCATTATCAAGATGGTTTTTTAAGTGCATGGTAGGAAATCATGCAAAAACAAACAAACAACAAACAAACAATGAAACTGTGGAACCTAAGGACCTTCCCTAAGCAAAGTCATCTCTTTAGAGAAGAAGGCAGGGCAGTAGCTCGCTGTGTGCAGATCACAAGAGGCAAAAGATTCAGACAAAAGAAGAGAAATTCAAATACTTTGCCAAGTTCTCCTGAAATATTTCCTCTGCTTTTCCAAAATGCAGATGGCAAGATGACCATTCATCTGAATCTCATTTAGAACAAAAAGTTTCTGAAAATCTTGTTTTCACATTCAAATTGTTATGGCCTAGAAAATCAAGAAACTGATGTTTGCTGTTTTGTTTTGTTTTGTTTTCCTTTGTCCGAGGAATAGGAGCCAATTTTTTTTTAATTTAGCAACTTTCATCAAGGTATCAAAAACAATAGGAGGAGGGCATGTAGGCCTCATAATAATAATCTTGCAGAAATGGGGTTCTCTACACATTAAACAGGAAAACATGGGTATTTTTTTTTAAGTCTTTTCACAGAGGAGGGATTTGTAGTGAAGACAAGTCTATGGGAGAACAGAAAACACGCAGAACAAACCACATTTGGTTGTGTCATCAGTGGTCAAATACAACAGAATGAAAGATGGGACAGCTCCTCCAGGATGTCCCTTGTTTAAGGGAAGCCCAACATCAGTGACTTTGTTTAAGGGAAGCCCAACATCAGTGACTTTGCCCATGACTCTTCTTCTTACCAAGTGTTTGTCTCTGTAGGAAACAGACATGACCTACTCAGGGCCAGCCCCAAAATAGCCCACATCCCTGGGTCCAGCACCGGGTGCCCATCACCATCCCCTCCCATTCCTAATGAAGGCAAGTCCTGAGCCAGCCCACTTGCCAACAACACTGACAAAGATGTTGTCTGATTGTGGTCCTTAAAGTGTGGACTTTGAAACAGACATTTTCCATTTCAAAAAGGAAGCAAATGACCAATGTGATAACATAATCTTGGAACTGAAAAACACAAGCCTTTTGGAAACCATTTTAAATAAGAAGAACTATTAATTTAGATAAGAGAGGAAATAATTTATACTCATTCCACAATAAACTAATATTTATATTATAAGCAGGTCAATGAAGAAAATATTGAAGTGTTAGTAGAGATGGAAATACCCTTTTATTGGAAGGGAGATTCTTCAAATCACTGAGCTTAATGGAAATCTATTGGTAAACTATTTTAAGAGAATGATTATTGATCACTTGATAGAGGAAAGGATTACTAGAAACCAAAATAAATTTAATTTAATTACTGCAGCTTAACCTCATTTTAAACTACATTGGGATAAGTAGACTGGTATTTCAACAGAATTTGAATACCTAAACTATAGCAAAGTTCAAAAATCTTAATTCTGAACAGAAATTAACTATATACCCAGAAATTTGGAATACTAAAAGATGTATAAAGAGGAAAAAAATACCCAGAATTCATAAATCCATGCATAACAATTTTTAATATGCTATATGTATTTCTAAGATTTTTCCCTTAGTATGTGTTGGATAATTTATCATGTAAAATATATATACTATTTTAAATATAAATTACCTTCTGGTTTAGGTTTGGTCTTGGTTATTTTTTCAAGTAACATTATTTCAAAACATATCCACACGCCATTATTTATTTTAAATTATACTTATTATGTCTGTAAAATATTTTATGTATAACTTCATCATAATACAGTCAACCCTACTTCTGTTGGCCATTGAATTTCCCCCAGCTTTGCCGTTATAAATGATATTATTATTAACACGGTTGTCAATTTCTCAGCTTATTTCCTTAGAACATATTTATAGAAGTGGAATTTATGCAGTATGAATAATTTAAGACACTTGATTCATTTCACCGAATTGCTTTCCAAAGTTTGTAGCCATATTTACTCACACCAGTAATGTACAGAAGTACCTTTTTTACTGCACCTACATTAGCATTTAGAATGATATATTTCCAAACCAGTAATGCACTTGACAATGTCTTTAATTAGACCATATGGAATGTGGTCTGGGTGATAATGTGGACAGGAAGACGCCTATGAGTTGTCTATCAGGACAAAGGAAGATCTTAGACCCCCCCAATCCAAGGTCAACACCACCTTCAGGTTTGAGGAAAAGATTTTGCAGAGGACTCCGCAGCCCCTTTACTTGGCGATGGCCTTTACACCAAGTAGGATATGGGCTGAAAACTTCACAGGTAGGCTTTGTCTTGGTGAATGAAGGAGAGTTTATAACACTGACTATATTATAGACAAGATGTAGCCCTAACAACCTAGACTATGTCTCCCTGATGTAAAATATGGTCCTCACACTGTGATTTTCTGTGGGTGGCTTTGGGTCTTCACAAAATAATGGTGGAAAGTGATGAGGTGTTCTGGTACCAGCTGCGTGGAAGACTCTGAGCCCTCAAAGGTAATTTTTCCACAAGACAGAACAACTTCCTAAAATAATTGCTCTTAAATAGAACCTGTGTAGTGTTTACCACGTGCTTATTTCTGTTAAACTGGTTTACATATTAATCCCCAAAGCTCCCTAAGCAGGATATATAGTTGTTATTTTCATTTTTTCAAGTGAAGAGAATGAGAAAAAGACATTGGATGACATATTCTGACTCTACCAGCAAGGCATTATGGGGTCCAGACAAAAATGGAATCATTTTGACACCAGCACCTTTATCCTCAACCACGTTAACACTTCCTGCACACACACACATAGACAAAGTAGATGGCACTGCATCTGTGAGATGTGTGTGTTTTGCCACCTTCGTTTCTCACAGCAGATGTTCTGTTCACAGTGGTGGGTGTGCCTGGTTAGACCCTGACCCAGGTAAAGCTTTGCTGGTGTGGATGCAGGTGGCTTTAGGAGGAGATGGGAAAAAGTCTAGCAGCCTGTCATGCTGGACCAGGAGTTGCTGCTCCCTCCCCATTAGAAGAACAGCGTCGCTCCTCAGCCCCCCACACAAGTATTTCACAGATGTAAGACTCACTTAGGGGCAGGTAAGCAGGGTCTTCCCTGAGTGAGGAGTCCAGATCCACCAGCCGGAGAGTTCTCTGAGGTCCTCGTGTTGGAAGGAGAGAGGAGGGAGAGAGTGACAGAGATGGAATTAGTGGTAGAAATGGAGATGACAGAGACAGAGAGAGACCCTGGACACAGAGATACAGGAGAGTGGCTCTCTGAGGACATATTGATTAATGCCATAGTGAACTAATTTCAAGGGCCTGTCCCAGGTCAGGAGGATCGCAGACGCTGGGCGAGTGAGTCACCTTACTCTACATTTGCTGTCAGCTCACTCATCTCAGTGGACTGTTTTCCTGCTTCTTTGACTCCTAGCCTGGGAATGTCGCAGGAACAACTGGTGAAGCAGAATGGTTGAAGACATTTTTTATTGCAGATAAGAAGGAATATGTACACAGCAAGGGTACATTCCAGAGAGAGGAATGGGTCAGTCTCCACCAGGGAAGAAAGAAGTTAGGGACTTATAAGGGGTTTCCCTTATTAGCCTGGTCCTGAGAAGGGCTTAGGTGTGGTGTGGGGTGGTACCAGATGATTGATGTACAGGACTGACAGGTGTTTGCATTTTCCTGCAGTCCCCGCCCTCCTGCAGTCCCCTCCCTCCTGGCCTGTGTCTGCCACCTGTAGGTTTGGTCCCTGCCTAATAGTCCCTTTGCAGGGACTATTGTGGCGTGACCCACAGGAACTGTATTAAAGGTTCGAGGTATTAGGAAGGTTGAAAACCACTTTGAGAGCAAAGTGGGTACATCTGCCCATGTCTACCTGGGCAGGGGCTTAAGGGTTTAGCAAAATTTTTTTGCGCTGTGTGATTTAATACTGCTATGACTATTTCTCCTTCTTTCCACAGAACTTAAAATGTATTTTCAATATTTTTCTACGCTTTTGATTGTCTTTTTCAGGCTGTAAATACCTGAACTTTGCAAGAGCAATGAAATGAAATTATATAAAGCACAACATGACAGAGATCTAGCAAAAGCTATGCTTTGGAGGACGTTCACCGCAGCAGCAAACAACCCTCACCTAAGGGCTCAATTCAACAGTCATTCACATCGTATTCCCTGTACAAAGGGCAATGTGTGGCTGTAGTTATTCTTGTGGTAGAAGGAAGAGCTGGGATGAGGGCAGGAGGGGGAAGGAAAGAGAAGGGGAATTGTCTACACAGCTTTTAAATCTGGCAAAGATAGCAAGCCTCTGTTTTAATACAGTGAACACTATCATTTCTCATACCTATTGACCAAAGCATGGCACATAAGCCAACCAAAGTCAAATGGCCAGAGTGGAGGAGGAGGCACCTGTAAGAAAAAACGGTAAGGGTGGCCAGGGCATTGGCAGTGAACCATCTCCAGGGATATTCTCCATGGTTAAATAAGTTTTTTATAAGAGAGCATTAGGAGCATATTGCCCACGCTGGTTTCTAAACTCGTTTGGTGACATTTTGTGTTGTGTTATTTGTCTGTACATCAAGTGTCCTGTAGATATTTTTGAAGGGGGGACATCCAGAGATCTCCCCTGGAAGGACCTGGTAACTGCCTCTGACCTTAGCCACCCCATCCATTTTCCTGGTCTCAGGCAGAGATATTTGATAGTGATGGCACCAAATTATAAATTTATAACAAGATCCTCAAGAGTAAGCAGTTTGCATCTGTTTCTGAGGTTTACTGTCACTACTTCTACATTTCCAGAAAAAATGTTGTGATATTTTATCTAACTGATTATTTTATAAGAGAAGAAAAAGTTTTAATATGGCCAAAGTTGAAAGTCTCATTTCCCCCAAACGATAATGAATATCTAAAAGTTTCCAAAACATTATTGTGTGCAACATAAAATGTTATTTATATACAATTCTCAATTTGTGATATTATTTAGCATTTCAGCAACTACTTCTGATTATATTTTAATTGCAGAAATACATGAAAGCCTTTAAATTGGCAAAAAAGCACATTCTCACTTCTAATTTCCTTCCTACTTGTTTCCTTCTCAAGCAAACCACCACGTCTATAGCACAGGAATACAGGGAAAGGGGCAAGGGAGGGCAAGGGAGGGAGGAGGATGGGTGGAGGGAGGGCAATTAGTGGGAACACACCTACGGTGCATCTTAGCAGGGTACTGGCGAAACTTATTAAAGGTAGAGTATCATATAGTGATCAAGAAAATGCCATCTGTAACAGCTGTAAAAAGGCTATCTGTAACAGTATGATCAAAATATTTCTGAATGTATATGAATCGTGCCCTATGATTGCACCAATATACATAATTCAATAAAATTATTTAAAAAAAGAAAAAAACCACCACGTCTCACTGGCTCAGAGATGTCCTGTTCAGCAGCTCCAGCCGGGGCATCGTTTGTGAAAACCCCTGTTTCTTCAGTTTATAAATGTGATATTAATCCCACTCAGGACCCAATTCTGGACAGTCAGTCTCAACTTCCTTTACTTACCTAGGAGGTATAAAACACACTGGAAGCTTTGTAAATTGGAATAAAACCAAATATGGGGGAAAAAAAACTCAGTCACATCCACTTTTTAACATATGTGTATTTTTCTAAGGTCTACAGTCCATTGGAAGACTATCTCCATTTTTTACATTAAATTTCTACCTTATCGGAAACCCTGAATTTAGAAGCGTTTGCATTTTTTTCTCCCACATTAATCACAACTGGAAAAACTTCTTCAGCCTTATGTGGAATGGAAGACTGTGTTTGGTGGCCAGACTAGAGAGCCTGGAAAAACTTTAGTTGCACAGTCTGGTATTTTTCACTGGTATTGAGAAATGTTTCCTAGTCAAAATGAAAATCAATGAATGTTTTCAAATATCCCTTTGGAAACCTTAGCAAGAACTATTTCCCTTTTCTTCTGGATTTCCATGATGAAATGTGAAGAATGGTTGGAAAAGGAGCCTGAGAGTCACCTTGGAGGGCCTGTGGAAGCAAGGTAGCTGGGCTTCCCACTTTCCCCTCCACACACTCTCACCATCCAGGAGGAAAGATGGGGTCCCAAGTTTAGTTTTTCTCCTGCCTCTGATCGAACTCAGTGACTATAATTTTGGTTTGGTAGATGAAACACACTAAAACTGCTGAATTTTATATCCTTATTGTGAGATGACCTGCCATGAGTTCCTTAAGTACACCTGCTGTTAGCATGATATTTTCAAATTAACAAGATTTCTAATATTATCTGTGGTGAGAAAAATTTTTAAAAAATGAGTTGTCTATTTTTTCAAGTTACTAATAATTAGTATACCAATTTCTAAAATCCCAATATTTAAACCTCTTGATTAACACATCAGTGTTCTTTAAAGATTGTCTCAGAAACAATAACAAGAAAGTCATAATTATTTGGAATTTCTGCAATGAGAACTTTAAATCTAAGAGATGTATGATTGCAAATAAGAAAAATATCAGCATTGTGGGAACCATAATAATATATTAAATATAAACATAAACATATAAAATATTTTCTTTTCTCCCACAAAGGAATTAACTTAAACTGTCAGTTGCTTTTTCTTGTTTCTGTTTGATCCTTTCGAGATATTTACTCTAGTGATGAAAATGTACATGCTTAAAATACCGAAATAAATTTAGATTTATTTCAAAACAGGAAGGTACAGGCTCTGCTCTGAGTATAACCATTGTGTGTATAATGCAAAGTTACTAAAAGACTAAATAAAGAATGTCTAAGTATATGACTCTACCTTTAAAAGAGGCTGTGATATAAGGCCATCAGTAACCAGTACATTTCTGAAATTTTAATAAATATAAAGGGGTTTTTTTCCATCCATAACCATTTTATCCTGGATTAAGACTGTCTTCACTGTTGGAAAATGTTTTTTGTTTTGAGAAGCTTTTGACATTGCATCATTCCTTTTAATCTTTTTTACTGAAGTCAAGACTTCTGAAGTTTAAAAGATGGCTCCTTAAAACCTGAGAGAAAAATAAAACTCCTTCAAAAGCAAAAAACTCAAAAATAGACTCTTTTTGCTTTTTAAACAGTGGTGGAAAAAAAGTCACTAACTATTTAATGGAAAATCTGGAGTTTTTACAAGCTCCAATCAGGAGAGGAAGAAAACCTAAGAACTTTGGTTACTACTCAGAATCTGGAAAGTGACTGGAGTTGATCCCGGTTGTATCTCTTCAAGAAGATACAGATGCAAAAGCTTATCATTTTTAAAAGAGTTATCTTCAAATTGTGTTCCTGCATTTTTCATAGATTAATATCATTCAAGTACATGTTTAAAAACAATGAAAATTAAGGGACAAGTCATCGTGAATGAAATTCCATAGAAACAAGAAAACAAGCTTTATAACTTAAAAAACTTTAGTTCCTAAAATTAATAGAGAATATCAAACTAACATGAATGCAGAACTCAAAATACAAAAAGGAAGTGATGAAAATAATAAGCAAATAACAAGGTATTATCTTTAAGAGGCATATTAAAAGCAGAGTTTTAAAGTAGAAAATGTGTATAATTGCTGAAACAAAAAAACAAAATAAATGAAGCTATGTCAAAGACAAATAACTTCCTTGATAGGTTATCACTGGCTATTTTTCAGCCAATGCTAATATAAAAGAGCATAATGAAGATGGGAAGAAGAGAGTTAACAGCTGGTCTGTGACTTATTTCTTTCAACCAGGAAAATTTAGGCTTTATAAATGTCATGAAGGGGCACAGTCCCCTGCACCCTTTTTAGGTGAATCAATCTCATTTGTGCTCCTTTAAGTATGAGGCCCTGGGAAGGAATATTTCTAGTACTTGGGCTAGATATGAGTTTGGAGGCATATTCTCCTCCAGCTTACAGAAGCAGCCTTGCTGAAAAACAAGCAGTTATGCCCTAAAGGAAAGAATGTGCTGGAGGGTCCCACCAAGTCACAGCTAAGGATTAATCACCTGCCTGGGGCAGTGGGCCTTTGCACTTTGTTCCCTACTTCAATCACATAGGAAAGCAGGCAAACAGAACAGACAACCCCGTGTCCATTGTTGTTTATCTCCAAGCAGGACATTCTTAGTTTAGAAAGGTGTGTACGTGCTTTGCTGCATTAATGCTAACAAGGAATTGTTATGACAGTTTTTGTTATCTTTTGTGTTCTTTATTCTTGGATATTCTTATCTGATGATTTGAGGTATATAAGAATCTTAGTAAAGATGGGTTTTTGCTGAGTGCTGGAGTGAGCCTCAGTCTTCCCTTTTCAAATTAATCATGTTTGTGGTGCTGCCTCTGTGTCACCAACCAAGTAGGTTAGTAGACAGCAACAATGACATTAAAGTTTTTCTTGTAAATTCGCTAATGACTTTGAACCAGACTTTCTTGTATTAATGATTTACTGGCCAAAAAAAAAAAAAAAAAAGTGTACCTTTATTTATGACACATATTTTAACAGTATGGACTAAATTTTCACAATTGCTTATGGGGGGGCAGATTTTAGATACGACATGCCACTCCTCACATAAAAGTATGGAGTCATTTCTCTTCTCCTTAAATCTGAGCTAACTCTGTGTGTTGTTTTGACCAATAAAATGAAGTAGAGGTGACTCTGCAGCAATTCCAGTTAGCAAAAGATCTGGGAAGGGAGGAGGAGAAGAGTCAGCAAGCTTATTCCAGAGCAAGAAGGTCTCAGACATGCAGCAGAATCCTTCTTGCTCTTCTATCCTAGCTCAGAGCTTAAGTAAATGCAGACACATGATTAAAATACACCCTGTGAATCTCTTAAATTTTAAAGAGCAATAAAACCATTTTGTCACTTAAGACACTAAGTTTTGGAGTGTTTGTTTTGTTGCAACCAGATAACTGATAAGGAGGCTAATGATTCATGACTGCATGATCTCAACAGCAAAAATATAGAACTATATAAAAAACTGAAATAGAATAAGCATAATTTTTTTTGTAGAGGAAGTAAGTTATAAGAAGAAAGTGTTGTTAAATTAAATATTAAAATTATAAGTAAGCATTCAAACACATCATTACAATATAATAATGACAGTATCTAATTAATTAACGAGGCCTTAAAAAATTGGTAGAACTTAAGTGACAAAGAATGATAGAATACCAAGTGAGAAGAATAGAACTTCAGTGTTTTGAGAGACTTATTGCTCAAAAGGGCAAGGATTAAGATTAATGTGTCAGCATTACACTCCTAAGCACACACAACAAAATTAAGAGAATCAGTGTTAAGAAATGAAAACAGCTTATATAAAGTCCAACATGCAGGTCAGTTGAGAAAAAATGGAAAGAAAACACACAAAAAATGAAAAAAGCAACAAGAAAATTGTAAAATATGAATAGTAAAACATAAGTATCTATTATTCAACAGTAAATGTAAATAGTCTAAGTTAAGAGAAAGAGGTCATCTCAAGGGGTTTCTAAGAGATTAGTTACTATTTGTGTATAAGAAGCAAATACCAAAACAAGTACATAGACAAGGAAACCAATGGGAGAAAAAAAAAGGTATAAGAGTGAATAGTGGCTGAAAATTTCAATATTTATGAAGTTATTAAGTATGAAATATCTGATTTCCTTAAATACTAAGTTTGACAGTTGGTATCTCTGATGTTTCACTTGGACACTTCTTGTTTCATTTTTATCGTGAATGTACATTTTCATTCTTTCAAACACATGTTTTGGCTTGTGATTATCTTTCTTTTTTTAGAACAATTTTTTTGAAACCATGGATAAATAAAAAATTTGTGTTAATTTCAAATATGAGTTTCATCGTGGCACCAAAGCAGTGCAGACAACTTGAAATATTGATATAAATGAAATGTTTGGGAAGGATATGGCTAATGAATGCACAGTATGTCAATGGTTTGAGAAGTTCTATTGTGTTGATATTAATCTTGAAAAGGAGCCACATGGGCAACTAGAGACTAAAGTGGATCATAATAAGCTGAAAGCTATATTAGAATCAAATTCATCTTAACCTACTAGTGATTTAGCCTCAAGGTTTGACATCACTATTCTTGTAATATTGGACCATTTGAAATAAATTGGCAAGGTAAATAAGCTGGATAGATGGGTTCCATATGAATTAAACAAGCATAAGAAGAGGAATCCTGCTGAAGCTTGCCTTTCTTTGTCACCACGAACCCTTTCTATATCGTATTGTTACATGTGATAAAAACACATTATTTTTGGTAATTGCAAGCATTTGGCACACCAGTTGCATAAAGATGAAGTGCTGAAACACAGTTTGGAGCTGAATATTCATTAAAACAGCTGCCATGGTCTGTTTGGTGGTCCAACCCTGGAATTGTGCACTATGGCTTTATAAAACCTGGTCCGTTGATTCTGGTGGAGGTCTACTGCAATTGCATGAAATAATGAACATCTTTGCAATTAAGAATCCACAATTAGTCAATAGAGACAGGCCAATCCTCTTGCAAGACAATATTCAACCACATGCAACACAACTAATACTGCTCAAACTATAGAAGCTGGGCTTGGAAACTCTCATCCACCATATTCACCAGACCTTGCACCAGCTGACTACCCCTATTCCAGATTTTGAACCACTTCTTGTATGTAAATATTCAATCCTCAACAAGCTATTGGAAACAGCTTGCAGTTTCATTCCACTAGCTCCCCAGGTTTCTTCCCTGTAGGCATAAACAAGCCACTATTAAAATGGCAAAACTATGTTTTTGTTTAAGCACATAATTTGATTGTTGTACTTTTTATTTTTTGAGATAATAAATTAAACTTTTGTTTCAAAATTAGACGTTTCATACTTAATAAAATTACCCTAATAGTCATAACATTGTAGACACAGAAAGCTAATAAAGTACCTGAAAATATATGAAACTATAATAGATAAAACCTTGGGCAAAAAAAAGTTTAAATATACTATTACAATAAAAATATCAACTTACTTCTTTCAAACATTCCAAAAATAGTAAATATTTAAATAACTTGAAAAACACAGTGTCAAGCTTTGTTTATGAAATATTTATATGAATAATTAGTGCTCTGAATAAGTGATATGTTCTCTCTTCAAGCACATATAGAACATTTGGAAGACCTAAACATATTTTACAGGATAAAAATCAGTTCTAATGAATCATCATTATTAATATCATGTGAGTTCCATGAAGGCATATAATTTCATCTGTTTATTTACTATGAAATCTCTGGAACCTACCATGAAATAGGTACTCAATAAATATTCTTTCAAGCAGTGCAATAATATTTTCTCACAGAAATCAATTAAATCCCATGGTAGTAACAAACACTATTAAAAGTAAATAATAAAATAAATAGAAATAATTGTGGATAGCCAATGTTGAAAAAAAGATAATGAAGTTTAAAATTAAAATAGTGCAAATTAAATGTTATTGAAAATATTACACAGTAAATTTGATGGGAAGTGACTAATGAAGGAAATATATTACATTAGATGTTAATGTGAGAAAAATGCTGATGATAATTTAAGTACCGAAAATTAAGAAATTAGAGAAAATGGAAATGCAACTAAATAGAACAAAAATCATTAAATTAAAAGTTTATAATTTTAAATGACTAAAAATATAGACAAAGCTTAACATAATAAATAGGACAGATCAATGAGACAAGTGGAAATAAAATATAAATAATTGATATTTTAAAATTTGGACATATACATCTAGTAAAATTTAACATTTAATAGAATAATATAACAAATGTAGGTCAGTAAATTTTTAAAAACACCAAAAATTAACCTACAAAGCCACTAAGAAGAAGAATTTAAAAAAACAAATAATCCTGGAACCAGGGTTGTAAATTATATGCTTTCGAAAACAGTTTCTCAGCTTTTAAGGAATTAAACTGCACCTACTATACGATACACATACTTCGCTGTTAGACATTTATTCATCAAAAATAAAAGAATATTTTCTTTTCTTTTTTTTCTTTTTCTTTCTTTTTTTTTTTTTTTTTTTTTGAGACAAAGTCTCACTACGTTGCCCTTGGTAGAGTGCTGGGCATCACAACTCACAGCAACCTCAAACTCTTGGGAACAAGCAATTCTCTTGCCTCAGCCTCCCAAGCGGCTGGGACTACAGGCGCCCTCCACAACACCTGGCTGTTTTTTGGTTGTAGTTGTCATTGTTGTTTGGCAGGCCTAGGCGGGCTTGGAACCCACCAGCTCTGGTATATGTGGCTGGAGCTCTAGCTGCTGAGCTACAGGCACTGAGTCAATAAAAGAATATTTTCATACAAGGATTCCACAAATATTTTTATAGCACCTTTACTTATAATACCCCCAAATTTGGAAATAATATAAATACTCATCAACAAACGAATGGATAAACAAGTTCTGGTTTGTGAAACAAATTTTCAAAACAATTAATGTAAACTAATATGGCAAATGAGTAATTGAGCTAAAAAATATCAAGAGGAGAAATTTATGCTGGATTATCTCTGTGGACTTTAAATACAAGCACATGTATCCTCAATTAAAAATAAAATTAAAAAAAATGAAATTTATTAAAAAGAAACAAAACATCTTCCAAAGAGGAAAATGTGCTATAAAAATTTTAGCACATTAATACAGTGGAATATTCAGTAATGAAAATAAATTAACTTCATGAAAAACAATTGAACAATCAAAAAATTAAAAAGCTGGATGTATTTACTGGTGTGTAGTGGTATATCATGGCAGTTTTCTTTGCATTTCACTCTCAGGGTAGTAACTCTTAAAACCAACAAAAATTTTATATGTGGACGATACATGGAGATAGAGTAAATGAAATTCAACATAGAAAACTAAGAAATTTGACATTTACACAGCTGTAGCGTGTTGAAATGCATCAGTGAAGCAATAAATAAATGGGACCGATGAAGGGCTCGTGCGACCCAGAGGACAGAGTGACGGGTCTGGGGTGTGTGCCTGGGTATACAGCCCAGCTCTGTGACTCACCAGCTGACTGAATTTGACTCTAATCTTTTTAAATCTGCTTCTATCACTGTAAAATAAAGTTAGTAATAAGAATTTTCTCACATTACACCCGTAACAGCCAAAATAATAGTTAAATCATGGTTAAAACAGTTTTATAAAGTATCTTAACAAGAGAAAGAAGTGACAGGATACTTAGGTGAGGTACACCAATCAGAACCCTCAGTTAACCTGAATCCACTCTGTCTATTCTAAAATTGCTAAAGAGCATAACCTCGGACAGTAAATGCCACTGTTAAATTTTACCTCAAAGATGTTTAGAGAAAAAAGCATAAATTAAAGCAAGTGAATCTATTATATCACACTTTTTTTAAACAAATTATTTAAAAAGTGCTCATATAAATATGTATATTCTTTTCATGTGTGTGTATCAAAATACCATAAACTTTTAATACGCACTTCACCCACTCAACGTATGCAAGGAAATGCCCTAAAAACCTGTGGTATTTATTTTAGAATTTCAATCTAATTGCTAATAGAATTGAGACCAATACTTATTGCTGTATCAATCCTCATGTAGGCACTAAGTGAATTTATTGAATATGTAAAGAAACCAAAATAGGGCAGCACCTGTGGCTCAAAGGAGTAGGGTGCAGGTCCCATATGCCAGAGGTGGCAGGTTCAAACCCAGCCCTGGCCAAAAATGACAATAATAACAATAATAAATAAATAAATCAAATAATGTGCTGAAGTTCCTGGCTAAGCATATTCTTTTTGTAACCAAAAAAAAAAAGTCTATGTATCACAACACTTTTTCAGTAATAGCAGGACATGCTCAAGGCAGAGAATTCCATAGAATTCTTGTCAGAACCAACTGTAGAAACTGCACATTCCAGCTCTAAGCCTGCAAGCTTCAGCACTGAATTATGCAACCTTCCATTTGGACAAAGAAATTATACCATGGATGCTTTTCACCCCTTTTTTCTAGGCCATGGGAATGATATTTATAGAGGTCACAGAACCCATATGTGATGGGGTTGGGGTAACAATCCAGGCTTTCTAATATAATCCAGTTCTCACTGTCATAAGATATTCAGTGAATAGATGGAATTTCTAAAGTACATTAGGCCAACACTCAAACTAAAATTTTTAGTATAAGAACCATTTCTCATGTTCATCAGACCCATAGTCTGCTCACAGGTTTCTGGATTTGTGAAAGTGCTGAGTCATCTATTCTGTAAGTCATCTTCCTATCTCCAAACTTGTCAAAATGCTTAGTCTGCTGTCATAGATAGAATCCAGGTAATTAATTCTACTCTCAAATTTCCTACTTCGTATATTATTTCCAAAAAAACAAAACAAAATAAACAAACAAAAACTGCCTACATGCTTGTATCTCTCTTCACCAGATCGGATGTAATAGCTCCAGGAATACTAAAGATGTGGGAAGATGGCACAATATCGATCTTCCCAATTGTTCCAGTAACATGTTCAGTATTTGGGGATGTGTTTAAAATACACTTGACAACATATGGAAGAGAGGAGGTCAAAGCATGGAGGAAAAATAGCATGAAAAGTTGAAGTGAAGCTTTATAATTTTGTGTCTATGAGACTTTTCAACAAGCTGAAAAGCTTGTTGTAAGATTGCCCTTGAAATGTAAAGCAAATAATTTTGCCAGCATCTTTTTTTTTTTCCCCCTGTCAAACATTTTAAGGATTAAGGTCCTACCGGCAGCTTAAAATCTTCTGCCAAAGCTAACACAATCTCTGTTTTGTTTTTTTTTTTCACATTTGTTCAAGCAAAAGATGTAGATTCATGATAAATATATTTATCTAATCCCGGCTTGCCTTATCATTACTGATGCTCGGCTTTTGGGAGGAGCACAACAATTTTAAGTCGACCTTAAATATGCTACACAAAAAGTACTTTATTGGGTTCTGTTTTTGATCAGTATTATACAAAGGATCACTAGACTAGTTGTGAGAATAATGATTAATGATTATTTCTTAGATACTAAGCTCACAGAATACTCTGAGCACAACATTGCACAGATGGAAAAGAGAATAAGAGAAAGTAAGGTAAATTCCTTAATGCAGGTAAGTTCCAAAGAGATTAAAGAGACTGGAGCCTGGAGGGAGCTATGCCGACCTATGGAAGGTGCCAATGCACTACAGGAGAAAGATTAGAGGGCTTGGAATAGGATAGATTTCAGTTCAATTCCCAACTCTGTCACCTGTGAGCTCTGTGAACTTGGGGAAATTACTCAGTGCTTGTGAAGCTCAATTTTCTCATTTATAAAATGTGATTAATAATGTCAGCCACTTAGAAATTTTATGAAGATTAAGCGAGAAATCCACTTAGCTGAATCCCTGTAGCTCACTGTTTGCACACAGTAGGTGTATTAATTAGGCTAAGCTGTTATGACAAAGATAACAAAAAAAGTGTCTGAAATAGTTGATTGTGTATTTCTATTTCATATGACAGTGAGCAAGAAGTCCAGGGGGGCAGGAAGCTCTGCTCAGCGGCTACTCAAGGACAGGCACGGTTCCTTTACCCTGCTGCTTCACTGCCACCTAAGGTTAACACCTGTTTGTATGTTTTCAGCTGGCTCTTCCAGTAAATCAGTCAAGGTCCCAGGAAGAAACATAGGACAGAATCTATTGACATTTCAAATGAGTTTGAAAAAAGGACAATTTGTAGCAGCAGGAACAGGATTAAAGGAAATAAAAAAAATGGGGGGAAGCATGTACAGCAATGAGCCTGGAGCAACAAAACAGTCAAGAAGAGGCAACATCTACCAGAATTGGTGTGGAGGGCTGTGCAAAGTGAGCTGTGAGATTTAGTGGTCTGAGCAGTCAGTACACGCCAGCCCTGGAATGGACGGGACCAGAAAAGCAAGCCCCCAAGCTCATTCTTGGCCCACCCTCTGACACCTGCCAGCATGTCCTAGTGAAGGGCACGTTAGCATCTGCGGGAGTGGGAGCCTGCGGACCCTGTTCTTGAACTCAGCCCCCCAGGAGCACTGAGTATAGCAAAGGGGCAAGGAGAAAAAAGTGTCATGCACAATTTATCACTTTTATCCATCAGAAGCCATTTTTGTCATTTTTCCTGAAGAGAAAAACAAATGCGCAAGTCCCGCCAGCTATTGTATCATCACAGATCAATGTCAATTTGGTCACACTCTGATCTGACAATGCACTTCAGCCACTTCTGTCAGCACTTATCATCTGAGACAATGGGAAAAAGAAGGGAAAATAAAGAGTTACCGTGATATAAATCATAGCCTCTACGGCCCCCTTTCCCACTGTACGTTCCCCTTACCCCTTGCAAGGACACTGGATGGACTGAGTTCTTTACACAACCACTTTACCCCAAACTTGACTCCCTCAGTATCTCTGGGTCTTGCCTTTTTTGGATTCCCATGTTTCCCATAGAGTAGATGGCAGCCACTGGATGAGAAATGACCAAGAGTCACCCTGGAGAACGATATTTGTGCTTCACAGCTCCCCTCACTCCCATTGTTTTGCAACAACCCAATTCCCCTTCAGTGACTGGCAATAGACACTTCGGCCAGTGGAGAGACTCCTCTTCTTTGGAGGAGACAAAAATGACTAAAATTCCAGTTCCAGGTTACCATTCTATAGGTCTCTGTTCACTGAGAAAAACTGTTCTTGGGTTCTGGTACCTTCACAAGAACCGAGGACTTCTGATAGAAAAGAATAATTCTCCCAGTGATTGACTTGGAGTTAGTGACAGAGGCCACGTCCACTTCCACCTCATTTGACTGTGATAAGAAGGTAACCTTGCAAAGCATTGTGTCTAAGACGATTCTACAACTGAGTCTTCAGAAATCAAGTCTGCTCCTGTGAAAAGACAGTTTCTTCTGGGTGACAGAATCTGAGGAAGGGTCAGTTAGCACAGAGGAGGTGAGCTCTATACCTCCTTTTCCCTGCTGTACAATTAAGTGTGTAGACATAATGTTGCCTGTTATATCATGGTAATGGTAAGATTTAAGTTCATGCATGGGAATTATCCCCCATCTCAGAGATGCCTGTTTCTGATTCTGAACGACAATTTACAGTTGTTCCTACCTCATGGTCATCAGGGATGATTATCATAAAATTATTCTCCTAGTCAGGCCAAGTGCTCTGATAAAACACCATAGAAAAGGCCAGGTGAATTGGCTCATGCCTGGAATTGTTGCATTCTGGGAGACCAAGGTTGGTGAATTGCCTGAGTTCACAGGTTTGAGACCAGCCTGAGCGAGAGGGACACCCTGTCTCTAAAAATAGCCAAGTGTTGTGGTGGGCACCTGTAGTCCCAGCTACTTGGAAGGCTGAAGCAACAGAATCACTTAAGCCTAAGAGTTTGAAGTTGCTGTGAGTTGTGATGCTACAGCACTCTACTGAGGTCTACAAAGTGAGACAGAACAAACAAACAAACAAACAAAACAAAACATAGAACTGGTGGTTTACACAACATTTATTTCTCATAGTTCTGAAGACTGGAAGTCTAAGATTAAAGTTCAGGCTATTCTGTGTCTGGTGAGGACTCTTTTCTTGGTTTACACACAGCCATATTCTTGCTCTCTTTTGACTTGCGAGAGATGCCTTTGGTCTCTTCCTTTTCATAAGGCCACTAATCTCATCATAGGTTTGCCACCTCAGATCTCATCTACACCTAATTCCTTCCCACAGGTATTACCTCCAACACCATCACACTGGGGATTAGAGCTTCAACATGTGAATTTGGAAAAGAGGCAAGAACCATCCAGTCCATGACAATTACGAATGTAACATATCACCGTGAAATATGAAACAGATCTTTGTTCATGTGAAAGTCAACGGATTCTAATTTCCTTTATTGATACAAATAGGACTAAAATAATTTTTGGTAATGCTGATTTTTTTCTAATGATGACAATCTATACAGAACTACACCAGCCTCCAGCACCACCACCATGTTGTTTGTTTAATTTCCTGTTACTCAAAACAGATTTGGCAATCTGTAGCACTTACACCTGTCTCCTGGAAATGTGTTCAAAATGCAGGCCTGACACTTCATCCTTGACTTGTTCAATCAGAATATGCTTTTCAATAAAATTCCCTGCCGATTTTTATGTAGATTACAGTTTAGTAAGGACACTTAAAACTTACAGTTTTTCTTTATAGAAAAAACTATAAAGAAAAACTGTTCTTGGTTTGGGGAATAGCCAGTCAATTAAGTGAGGAATCATCCTTCCTCTATTTTTCATTGAGGGACATTATAATCGCCACAGTTCTCCTAAAGAAGTAAATTTTGCTGCTGATTTTTTGTATTGTTGTGGGTATGGAAGTTAGATCTACTACCTTAAACATTTTCTTTCCTCTCACAATAGATACCATTGCAACACTGATAAAAATTATCCCCCTTAAAATACATCTTTCATCTTCCTTGTTTCCTTGTCAAATTTTTTCTAGAAATTTTGGGATCAGCTACCTACATCAAGAATTTTTTTCATCAAAACAATTAAATATCGTGCCACCCTTTTGCTATTTGTTGCCACTGCATTCCTGTGACCCATATTGTCTTTCACTTTAACTACCATGGTAGGACTTCCATGGCCTTCTTCTTCTCATTCATATCATGAACCTAAACCATTGGTAGTATTTCTGGTTTTCATCTCCACTCTCCAGAGCGTGTGTGTATGTGTGTGTGTGTGTGTGTGTGTGTTTTATATGTACATAGTAAAATATTGAAAGATGAGTTTATAAGAAGGTTACATGTTTAAAATCAAACTTTTGAGTTAGTGGTTTGTGTTGAGGACTCTACGGAGTACTGTCCATGCTTCTTTAAGAATGTAAGCTGAAATTCATTTCTACGTAATGCTTTTGCAGTCAGCTATAATCTCCTAACATGTATAAGCAGGTATGAAAATGAATTTGGGGGATCTGTTTTCTATTCCACTGAGCACAATCTGTGGCTACTCCCTTTCATTGTGCGTAAGGCAAAGTGGAAATGCATTTGGCGCATATTTATTATTTACATACTACTGTGTAGCATTATGCAATTTAGATATGTTTTACCTCAGAAAAGAGATTTAGAAAGAATATGTTTTCCCTCACCATAATTATGTTAAAAAATATCTTTCAAGAGGCACATTAAAGTAGTAATATTTTAACAGAGGCTGACACATTCATCATAATTCACTTTTGTTCCGATATACAGCCTTACAAGGCTAATTAATTCATGCTATTGTATAACCAAATGTGGAATACAAAAATCGTCGTGCACCACAGAAATTTAGCTGATGTCAGTTCTTCTACACAAAACAGTCACATCAGACATCTTTGTTCAAACACACGGATATTATCTCTTTTAGAAAGTGCAAACTAAAATAGGAAAAGAGGAGACCTGCCCTTACCCTCAGACCTCTTGAGTCATTTCACCTCTTTCCAACATAAATATGACCTCGCAAATCCTGCCTGTCATCAGAACCAATTTATCTCTCATCAGAACTCAAGCTATTTAAACAAAATAAGCCATGACCAGTTATTGACAGTATTATATTTTTAGTAAAAGCTGCCACTTTTTCTTTCATCATGGAAATATGGTGTTCTTTGTTTCTCATAAAATCCATGTCTAAGTGTTTAAACTTTATACATTATCCTGACTACAGTAACACCCTCTGTATAAATTAAAATGGATTTATTTCAATATTGCCCTATTCCACTAAATTTCTTTTTTATTTTGAAACTGACGTTATACAAGTAGGCAGATATTTGGAATATACATTAGATAATTGAGAACTATTATAATATATCACAAGATCATTTCATTAACTTTGCTACCTTCACACTATTCTCTTTAACTAACTCCTCACAAACTCCTCACAAATTCAAGTATATTAATAATCCTTGATTATGAATTTTCCTAATTTCTTGAATTAGGAAAAAATATTTACATCCAAGTTAACTTTATTTTATTTAAAGGCCCGTTAAAGGAATGGACTAGAACCTCTGAAGTCTACCAATGGGCTGTCATTTTAAAACCCATAATTTCAGTTTTTGATTATAAAAGATGTTTTCCTTAAAATATAAAGTAGAATTCCAAGATAGCCTATAAAAACCTATTTAATCATAAGGAAACTTAACTAACAATAGGTTTCTGGAATTCCCTGTTTTGAGAATAGAGAAATGGAATAAAAGGGATAGCAAAGGAAGTATTTTGCTAAGGTTCACAGGGCTCTGCCCTAGTGGCTTTGACCTTGTCCATGTTCTACATTCTCCCATCCATGCTCATGGTTCTATCCATTATCTTTACATCAGCAACTTAAATCTGCATCTACCAAAACAAACTTACAAAAAACTAACATTGATGCAGAAATTATCAAATATTTCTAAACCTCTCTGGATTATTGACATGATAGTATTACTTCTTTTTTTTTTTATTGTTGGGGATTCATTGAGGGTACAAGAAACCATGTTACACTGGTTGATAGTATTACTTCTTAACACAAGTTAATCTTTATTAATTGAATTTGTTGTGAAATGAAAAGCATTTAAGACACGTAGTTTAAAATTCCAGGTGTTTGGTCTTTCTTTGTTTTCATAATTTATGAACTAAGTTTTTCCTAGTTTCTTTTTTTTTTTTCATTTTTTTTAGAAAACAGATTCCCCTACATTCCAGATTATTTCCAAAACAAAGTGGTTTTTAATTGAAGACTAGTTCAGGAAGATGAGAGAGATTAGGTTGAATAGATGTCCTCTTAACTTCCGCCTCCCTCCATCTCTCTCTCTCTCTTTCTCTCTGAGATATGATATTTATATCTCTCAGTTTGAAAAATAGGTAATATTGCCTTAACTCCAGCCAGAAAGAAATCTCTAAGCGGAGAGAATTTTGTTTTATTAGTGGCTGGATTTTCAGTGTTTGCACATAGTAAATGTTTCGAAATATTAATTAAATAAATCTCATGTAAATTCCTTGGAATTTTATTACTTTTGCTCTAACCATTGTATTCCCCTTTAATACTAGACAAATATGTTTTGCTAATTTAGTTACCTTTCTTACTTGCTTTCAAAAAGTAATCTGTAATATTGGCAGATATTCAACTATAATAGGAGGAGTCAACCAATCCCAGTAAAGTAATGATAGTGTCTGAGATCCCTTCCAGGCCTTGTAGCAAATTCATAGTTCTGAATGCAAAATAAATGGTAAATAAATTGTTGGTTAAATTATTAATGCAGTCACATTTTCCCTCATGTAAACTTACTTTACTTTGCTACCAGTATGCTACTATGTGTCCTAGTAATAAATATTATTGAGATTTCTTGATGATCTACTGTGACAAAACCCACTAAATTTCCAATATCTGTTCTATCTTTCTTTGTTTTAGTAAACAAACTTTCAAGTTTTAACTGTGCATATGGTCATCCAGCTTGAATTTATATCTCTCAATTTCCCTGCAGATGGTATAGCCATGTGCCTAAATTTTGACCCAAGAGAGCTTGAGGAATAAATGACGTTGTTTATCCTCTGCTGCTTCCTCCTTTTCCACAACAGAGGAGAATCATGGAATTGAGAAGTTAGACTTTTTTTCTTTTCTCCTTGGACCCACTCTCCTTTATTCACTTGCTCTGTGCTCTGAGAAACTGGTCTTTATGGATTCCAGGGGCTCTGGCTCCTGGTAGATACAGTCACTGAGAAATTTGTAGGTAGAGGAGAGGTTTATTTGCATGGATAGGACTGTGTCCAGTCCCAACAATGGCTCTTTTCTTTTCTTTTGTCTTTTCCTTTCTTTTCTTTTCTTTTCTTTTCTTTTCTTTTCTTTTCTTTTCTTTTCTTTTCTTTTCTTTTCTTTTCTTCTCTTTTCTCTTCTCTTCTCTTTTCTTTCCTTCCTTCCTCCCCTCCCCTCCCCTCCACTCCCCTCCCGTCCCCTCCCTTTCCTTCCTTCCTTCCTTCCGTCCGTCCGTCTTTCTTTCTTTCTTTCTTTCTTTCTTTCTTTCTTTTCTTTATTATTTGGGATTCCTTCACAGTAAAAAGAATAAGGTTATACTCATTGCAGTTGTTAGTTTAAGTCCCTCTTGTAATTGCATTCCAACCCTGAGAGGTGTACCACACACCATGACCCCCCCAACTCCTTCCCTTCTTCCCTTTCCTGGCTCCCTCCTTCCCCCACCCCATCCCTTGTATTAGCTCCTCTACTGCCTTCATATTAGAATTGAGGACATTGGATTCTGCTTCTCCATTCTTGTGATGATTTACTAAGAAGAATGTGTTCTACCTCAATTCAGGTTAACACAAAAGATGTCAAGTCTCCATCTTTTTTGGTGGTTGAATAGTATTCCATGGTACACATAGACCACAACTTGTTAATCCATTCCTGGATACTTTCGTTTCCCTCCTCTTTCCCTCTAAGCTCTATGTGTGATAATGATTCCACTATTGCTGAGTTAATTTAACCCTATGCATAACTTTGTAAATAGCTTCTTTAGTGAACTTATTTCATTTGCTGCTTGAGTGTCCCTGGTATCAGAGACCTTGACTGGTACATCAGTAGCTCAGAAAGCAGACCCTTAAATAAGTTTACAGGATGGATTTTTCCACATATCTGAAGTCCTCCTGGCTGGGAGGAGGAGGAATACCACAAATTCTGAGGTATTCATTGTCATTGCAGTTGCTCAGAGTATCCCATGAGATGACGTGGGATGAAGATGCAGGCAGATGGAAAGCCACACAGCTAGAGACCAAGTGGCTGGGACACGAGATGATCATATAAATATAAGGGCTGGGGGAGAAGTTGGATACATAGAGAAAACACCACAAGGCTGAACTTGGAAATCTGGGGATGCAAAGTCACAAAACATCTCTGAGGAAGATAAGAATGATGACGGAGCCCAGAGTCTTATTTCAGGGTCTGCAGAATCACGGGAACCATGATGTTCGGTGTGGGATACCTGAAGCTGAGAAATTGAAACCGCAAATAATACACACTCTCCCTTTCTGGTGGAAGCAGTCTGGGATACCACTATCTAGAAAACCAGAATAGTTCTACCTGAAAAAACTTTAGATTACTGAACTAATAGAGGGACCCTCCCTGGACTCACCCCGACAACTCCCATTTTTCTCCAAACATGGAAGACTTATTTCATGCTTATTGCTGATATGAAAGTGCAGGACCTGGAAGAAAAGGGCTCCATACTGAAAGAGTTGCAAGACATTGTCAATTTTGATCAACATAAACCTTACAATCATAAATGAAATTGTAATGAAATTTCATTCCCAAGGGTAAGAGGTGGCACACAAAACATAAGACGCTATCAGCCTGAATTTATTAAGATGGACTTTCTTACTCAGTTTTCTGGATTTAAAGTGTTGGCTTGAGCCCTGTGCCATTGTACTTATAGTCTGCGAGGGAGCTAATTGCTTGGCCTACAGTCATTAAGGAACAAATACTCGCACTATCCTGGCATATTCCAGGGCAGTTTTCAACCTTTTTTTTTTTATCTCATGGTACACTCAGACCAATAGTTAAACTCCCATGGCAAACTTAAATTATGTTAATAAAATAAGAATTAAAATATATGTGTGTATGCATATATTTACTGTGCTTTGATCTTCTTTCTAAAATAATTTAATTAATGATCTTTATAATCTTAGCACTCTAGGAGGTCAAGGCAGGTGGATCGCTTGAGCTCAGAAGTTCGGAACCAGCCTCAGCAACAGTAAGACCTCACTCTGCCAAAAATGGGAGAATTAGCCAGATGCAGTGGCACGTGCCTGTAGTCCCAGCTATTAGGGAGGCTGAAGCAAGAGCATTGCTCAAGCACAAGAGTTGGAGGCTGTTGTGAACTGTGATGATGCCACAGCACTCTACCCAGGATGACAGAATTAGATTCTGTCTCAAAGAAAAAAATAGTAAATAAAAGTAAATACAAATTTTCGTGGTGCAGCTAAGAGCCTCTCACAGCTCATAGGTTGAAAATCACTGTTTCAGATGGAGTGATGTGTTAGGTGAGGCCTCCGGACCCTACAGGGGATCCAAACTCAGGTGTCTCTAAGCCACAGCCAGGGGAGATTCTCTTCACTACAGCCGTACAAATGCTTTACCCACAGGGACCGCAGTATGTTTGAAAAATTCTCAGTGTTACTGAGGTGTATTTGAGCCTGTGGAACTCAAATACTTAGTGTTTCTGATGTGATAAACACATTCTTCAGTGATCCTGTAATTTATGGTATTGCTGACTAGTTTGATTGTGTTAGACTACCACAACTTCTATAGGCTGTGAGGTTACAGGGAGGACCTTTCATCTGTTTTTGTTTTTTTCAAGGAATTTGTGTAAGGGGATTATTTGTTTTCTCCACCCCGCCCCTCCACTTTTCTAAAGTACCAGAGCCCAGAGATTCTGTGTAGATCCGCTCTGCTAACTCAATCTCTCCCTAGAGACTGGTCCACAGCCCAGACATTGAGGGGTCACTGTGAGTAAAAAAGCTGCATGCATGGAGACTTTACCTCCTTCATGTTTACATGGATGGAGCTGGAACATATCCTTCTTAGCAAAGTATCTCAAGAATGGAGGAAAAAATATCCAATGTACTCAGCCCAATGTACTATGAAGCTAATTTATAGCTGTTGTATGAAGGGTATAACCCAACTA
>CAUYON010062887.1:0-12973 GCA_963573935.1 Arctocebus calabarensis | reverse complement strand
ATGAAGGCCTGCACCCTGCCCCTCCCCAACTCTGCTCTGCTCCTGAAGGCATAAATCTAAGAAGAAGGCCTTCACCAAATACTGCAAGAAATGGCAGGATGAGGATGGCAAGAAACAGCTGGAGAAGGATTTTGCCAGCATAAGAAGTATTGCCAAGTCATCCGCATCATTGCCCACACCCAGATGCTCCTGCTTCCTCTAGGCAGAAGAAAGCCCATCTGATGGAGATCCAGGTGAATGGAGGCACCGTGGCCGAGAAACTAGTGGGCCTGGGAGAGCCTGGAGCAGCAGGTCCCTGTGAACCAAGTATTTGGGCAGGATGAGATGATCGATGTCATTGGGGTGACCAAGTGCAAAGGCTACAAAGGGGTGATCAGTCGTTGGCATACCAATAAGCTGCCACGCAAGACCCACCGAGGACTGCATAAGGTTGCCTGTATTGGGGCATGGCATCCTGCCCGTGTGGCTTTCTCCGTGGCACGGGCTAAGCAGAAAGGCTACCATCACCACACGGAAATCAATAAAAAAATTTATAAGATTGGCCAAGGCTACCTTATCAAGGATGGCAAACTGATAAAGAGCAATGCCTCTACTGATTATGACCTGTCTGACAAGAGCATTAATCCTCTGGGTGGTTTTGTCAATTATGGTGAAGTGACCAATGAATTTGTCATGCTGAAAGGCTGTGTGGTGGGAACGAAGAAGCGAGTGCTCACCCTCCGCAAGTCCCTGTTGGTACAGACGAAACGGCGGGCTCTGGAGAAGATTGACCTTAAGTTCATCGACATCACCTCCAAGTTTGGCCATGGCCACTTCCAGACTATGGAGGAGAAGAAAGCATTCATGGGAGCACTTAAGAAAGACTGAATTGCTAAAGAAGAAGGAATTTAATGTCAGGAACAGATACAGCTGGTGGGATCTCAATAAAAGTTGTTTTCTAATGACAAAAATAAATAAATACATAAATAAATAAATAAATAAATAAATAAATAAATAAATAAATGGCTAAGACGTAAAAGAGAGGAAACAAAGCTGCCATGTGAGACCTGGTCTTAGTTTGCCTTTATATCTTTTCTCTTTTTGAAGAATTGACTAGATGTCCACTCTGCTTTACAGATATATGTGAGAAAAAATATATAATTGAGATTAAAAGTGCAGTCTATGGCAAAAATATGAAAATTGTTTTAAACACATTAAATCCCATGGTGGCACAATTCATGGTAAGTAGTCTGGCATGGCGGCAGTTCCAAGCAAGTGGTTTAGAACAACTAACCTTTCAACTAGCATTTTGGAGTGTGTGTTTAGACATTTGGCTATTGGTGCTTCTGAGAATATTGCCCATGAAGCTTTTCCCAAGGAAGTTCTCGCCTGCCTCCCTCTTCTCCTAAGCTGGTGATGGCTATAGTCCAATGGGCTTTCTGTTTACTCTCATCACCTTTGCTGGGAGACTCCCCACAGAGCTCACACCGACCTTCAACACCAGGCTCTCCAAGACCATAGCTGTGCCAGCAATTAGCTCCTCACTTGCCTTCACATTCGGTTACTCTTGCTGTGATTACAAGATATGATATAAATCAAGATAAAGCATGTTCATAAACATGAATTTTTTAAAAACTGTAATAAGTATTATTGAACTTCTGTTTAAATTAGTCTCACATCAAATATAAAAGCTATTGCAGTTAACTCTAAGGCATAATAATTTCCATTTTCTTCTGTAAAAAGAACATATTCAAGCTGTCATCATGTGCTAAGGACCATTTCCCTAAAAATTGGGGTAATGTTGTGTTGTCTATCTGTAATTATGCTGCTTCTATAAAACATTTCTCCAAAGTTCCAAGAGTAGTATTCCATCTGGAAAACTAGCCATTTCACATTTAGTATTTCTTCTAATTATTATGGTATAGGCTTTCTAGATATAATTTATGGAATTCCAAAAGTCATTTTGTAATGATAAATTGCTGTGATCGCTTTTATTCATTATGTGTTACCGAATTGTGCCATCTCTGTCTTTTATTTTTATAGTTACTTAGAGAAATACATTACCTAAAAATATAGGACTTACGTAACATAAAAATAAAGATGTATACAATAATAAATTAGAGCATGACTACTTATTTAACAGGAATGATGAGATAAACCAAACTTTAGATCAGGGCTTAGTAGACTATCTGAAGATGACTTATTTTTGCAAATAAAGCTTTATGCTAATACAATCATGACCCCTCATTTACATTTCATTGATAGCTGGTTTCCTGACACAAGGGCAGAGTAACAACAAATACCATCTGGCCTGCAAAGCTTAAAATATTTGCTATCTGGATCTTTACTTAAAAATTCGGCAATATTTGGGTTAGGTTTTCAAAGAGAAGTGTTTTTTTATGGTAGGCATCTCTGATGAATTAAGAGATCTTCTTGAGAAAACTTCAGCTTCCTTATGACTCTTTGGGAATGTATGTATTATATTTATAAATCTATTTAAACCTACAATGACTTTAAAGGGCTTCACTATTCCCTTTAAATACAAATGTCATTGGCTTATTTTCTATTGAATGATGGACATGGTGTACCGTCCTTGCTCTCATCCCGCTATTCTCTCCTCTTTATTTTAAGGACAAAATTGGATGCCCATATGCAACAATCCGTATTTATATTAAGCTGTTTATAAATAACCCGTGTCTATATTTCATATCAGTGGATGAGGAATTGAAGTGTGGGAGAAAAGAATAAATCGACTTTTGGTTTTTAACACCTGTTTATCAACATCCACAGATTTCTTGCCCCTGGTCTTCACAGAAAAAAGATACACTTACTACGCTAATGTAGCACAATCCCCTAGCTCATCTGCTTCTGTCAAAGGGGTGCTTGATAGTGTTGGAGAAAATGCTCACATCCATGCAGATTTGGGGCACCAGACACTCTTGGTCTTGACTTCAGCTGGGCTTTCCTAGGCCATGTGTCTACATCTACAGCCAGCCCTTCTTTCCTCATGAATTACTCTCAACAGGTTATCTTTACCTTCTCTTTTATCAAACAGGGACTTCCTCAGTGTCCACCTTTTTCCCTCCACTATGTACTAAATTTCTATATCCAAACGAATTATTACCTTCTCTCCTCCCATTTTGAGATAACAGAGGATCACATTTCCAAATTACACTCTTGTGAATCTGAGCTTTTACCCCTTAGAAAGCTTGCTAATAATTCAAGGATATAAGCAAGCAGAAAGCAGTGATGAAGAAGAAAGAGGCCCAGGACCACCAGGACCCACATCCAGAACCTCATGCCTCAAACACCTGTTCTAGCCCTTGACCATGATCTTTCCCCAACCTTGTTTCCTAACCATTCTCCCCCCAACACAGATGATGCTCCTTTATTTGTTGAAATTTCATTTAGATGTTGCTTCTCTCAGTAATCCTTACCTGAATCCCTGTCTGGGCAGAAATGCTCAACCCGTATATTTCCATACATCCTGTGCTTGACCACATCATGGTACTCTCCTGGCTGAATTGTAACTACTTTTCTGTCTCCTTCCTGATGGTAAGCAACTTTCAAGTAGAAACTTCCTTTTCCGTATCTCTAGCTATTAGCATGCTGCCTGCACCAACTTAGGTATTAAATCAATTCTTATTCAAGAATGAAAATATTGAGGACCCCTGACCTTTGACACAGCATAGTTTCCAAAGGGGAAAAGCAACATGGGAAAAAGTTATGTAAATACAATATAATAAGTTAGGATCTTCCTCTGCTCGGTTGTCCTGGCTAGAGTGCAGTGTTACAGTCACAGCTCACTGCAGACTCAAACTCCTGGCTTAGCTATCCTCACATCACCCTCCAAAGTAGCTAGGATTGGAGACATGCATCAGGATGCTAAGCTACATATTTTTTAGAGATGGGGTCTTGCTATGTTGTCCAGGCTGCCCTTGAACCTCCTGGCGTCAAGCAATCCTCCTGCCTTGGCTTCCCAAGGCTCCGGGATTACAGGCATGAGTCACCACACTCAGCACTTTTAATAGATTCAAAAGCTATTAGAACATCAGAGGGAACCACTAACTCTGCTCCAGGTAGACAGGGAGAATTTCACAAAGGCAGAGAAAAAATAAAACTGCATTTTGAAGATAGAAAGATAGAATAGATTTTTTTTTTTTTTTTTGGCCAGGCAGAGCAGAGGGGGTTGGTTGTGTGGGCCAGAGAGAATACTCAATCTGAAGTCATGATTATCATTCTGCAAAACTCAAATATAACAATGAAAATTAGATACTTCATGTGATAAATTATTCCAGTGTTATGCTTTTGTTTAGTTATAGAAAGCATCTGGTATTTCAGTATTTACAAAGGAAGTGAATTTAGCCTACCATTTGTATTATTAGATGATGAAAGTATTTTTAAAATCAGCACATAACTTGAAGACAGATTTTTTTTTGGTGGATCATTATGCAATGATGATTATTACAGATGTACTGTGAATTATTGATTTAGCAAGCAATTGAGTTTTAAAATTGCTAAAACTAACTTTATAAGCATTTTATGTGTACATTTGCGTACACAAATTATTTATTGATAGTTACTTATTTTTTTCTGCCAGTTATTTAAACCTGGCAGAAAAACAGTTATTGTTATTAATCAAATGTTCAAATAACAAGTGGAAGTTGTCTGTTAACTATCCTAAAGTTCATGATGACCTCAAAACTTCAAGGTAAAATTTTCAGCATGAAATAAGATTGAAAGATAGTTCTGTAAACAAACAAGAAAATCCAATAACACACAAACCAGTGTTAGCAGTAAGTGCAAAAGTTTCCTGTTTTCTAAGCATTTACCCAGACAATTGTTTGTAGGGTTTTTGATCTCCAAAGGAAAATAGCTCAGGGTGACCAAGGACATTTATGAGGTTTGACAATTAAGTTTGTAAGCTCATTCTAGAAAATGTGCCAAATACCTCATTGCTATAGCACTTTTTCTAGGACAGATTTGCAAACTGAACTTTCTGACCTCATGAATAATAGAAAGACCCCCACCCACAAAGAATTCCACATTCTACATCCCTGGAGAAATTAAAAAGACAAAGAAATAAAATGGAAATAGTGAAGAAGAAACATAGAAGGAAACTCTAGAACAGAGATCCTCCACCTACGCTAATTTTGACCCTTCCAGCCCCCTACAGGGGCCATTTGCCAATGTCTGAGACATGTTTAATTCACACAAGTGGAGGTTACTACTAGCATTTAGTGGGTAGCTAGCAGGGGTATCACTAAACATTTTGCAATACACGAGACATTCTCCACAACAAAGAATTATCCAGTCAAAAATGCCAATAGTGTCAAGGTTAAGAAACTGTGCTAGACCATTATTGACTGAAGATATTTTTTTTAACGTGAAGAAACAAAAGAAATATGGGTATGAAATGAATTGGCATTCTTTCTTGGGTTATAAATGCAAAATATGGTTTTAAAAGGTATGCAAAATGAAAAATGTATTTGGCATATGCAAATCAATATAAAGAAAAACATCTCTTGTAATTTCACCATCCAGAAGCAAAGACTATTAAATTTTTAAATTTATTTCTAGTCATCTTTGTGCAAATAGGTTGGAAAGACACTATTAACCAGATGAGAAAAATACTACTTTGAAAGAGGATAGGTCTGCTATCAAAGTAAACTGGTAGAAGTAACGTGTGAGAACTTAGCAAATTTAAAGAGGAAAAATATAGGTTAATAGAGAATTTATAAGAGATAAACAAAGAGAGGGGTTCAGGAACATACACTGAATGAACTGAATAAACCGTGGTTACTAAAACACGCACACCACATGGTTCTAGCAATGGGGCCAGTATCTTATGATCACATTTAATTAGCAAATGGGGGGAAAAAAGCACTTGCATATGAAATAAACAGTAGAAGCAGATAACACCTTGGCTGGCAGAAGAGTCAGAGTATGAGATCTTGGGGGAAGATTTTGTTTTATGTATAAACTGGCTGAACTAGACCTGTCTGGAAGAGAAAATTTGGAAATAACATGCATTTTTTTTTCTTTTAGTGGTTTATATCAACCAGTGCCAACCGCCCTAGCAATTAAAAATTCACAGAAGACTTTGTAGTAGGAAATGACAGGGTACTTCTCCTTGATGGCTGATGTCAGTTGGTTCCTAATTAGAACACTTGCCACAATCACTACAACAGATCTTTCCTATTGTTCAAAATCAACGAGAGGAGTAGTACAAGGGATTAACAACATACACTGTGGGAATATGTGTGTTAGAATTATGTCATTGAAAAACTTGGGGTCCTAAAGCATAGAGATTTGGTAGTCTGTTATTTGTTTGGTATATGTCCTGAGCATTTTCTCATTGCATTGGTCTTCTAGACGTCACCTTATCCTACACACACACAGAATTCATCACATCGCTCTGCCGTTATTTACTTACCTAATCCTTATTGTGGAACATGTAAGCTGCTTATAACTAACTCTTCTCTTTTGTAAAATAACTCACACCAAACATCTCTATGCAGTATATTTTTGAAATAAAATATATTTAGAAATAATTTTGGAGTGAGCAAGCAATACATTGGACTTTTTTTGTCATTAACAGCTTGATTGAACTATAATTTATGTATCATAAAATCATCCATTTAAAATATATGACTCAATGATTTTTGGTGTGTTTACAGAGCTCTGCAACCATCACCACAATCTAATTTTAGAATATTTCCATCATCTAGAAATAATTCTTGTGCCCATTTACTGTCATTCCCTTTCCTAAGCAAATACAATAGAACCTCCATAATTGACCACCTCCCTACCTTGATCACCTACTCAGGTAGATCTAATTTTCATAAACAGGACATGTACCACAAGTACCTAACAGTACAGCAGGCCTGGCTCTATGTTGACCACCTTTGTATGTTGATGAGTTTGTTACAGTCCTTTGGGTGGTCAACTTACAAAGGTTGTACTGTGCTAGTTTTTTGCTGTCGCCATATATTTGCCTTTTTTGGATATTTCATATAAATGGAATTACAGAGTATGTGTTCTTTTGTGTCTGATTTCTTTTGGTAAGCATGATATATCTGGCATTCACCCATGATGTAACATGCATCATTCATTCCACACTGGAATGTTAAGACTTCTAATTACCTACCATGAGCTTGCATACTTCAGATCATCTGACTAAGAAACTTAGGCTTGTAATGTGTTTCACTATCCAGCTTGTAGCATTGATGGCACATCTTGGCTGAGTGCCCACTTGCCTCTTACACACCAGGATGTGTAGTTCGTGACATTTACTTTAATACTTAGATGCAGTTTAGGGCCTAAGATTTTCTCTGGCCTTTTCGGTTTGAATAGATACAATTTCTTTATACATTCCTTTTTTTTTCTAGATGAGTATTTCAGTCATGAGATGGTCCTATTAGGTCTAATAATGATTGATCAAAAGACCAATGTATTTGTTGACTTGCAATTTTAACCTAACTAGTGACACTTATCTGCTTCGTAGCCATGGATTTAATTTTTCAGGATAAGACATAGAGAGACACAAACATATTTTTCAAAGGAAGTCTTCTTTTTAAAAGCTAGCAATCAAGAGCATGTGAATGTAAACTTACTGGAGGACAGTTGACTAAAACCCAACTAAGTAGCGAAGCAGTAGGACAGCCTGGCACGTATTCTAAGATATCTGAGAACAGGAGATAGTTTGGGGAAATGTTTCGAAGTGTCAAATGCTTCCAGAAAAATAAACAAAAAACAAAAAAACAAGAATATAGCTAAGGCAGAGCATAGCAGGCAAAATAATGCCCCTTCCATCCAAAGGTGAGCACATCCTGATCCAAAATGAACTTGGCAGATGTGCTTAAATTAAAGATCTTGAGATCAGGAGATTATCCTGGATTATATGGTAAACCTATGTAATCACAAAGGCCCTTATAAGGGAAAGAAGGAGAGAGAGGAGAGTGAGACAGGAGATGTAACAGTGGAAGCAGAGAAGCAGACAGAGACATCAGAGTCCTGCAGTGGCCTGGGCCATGCACTGCAGAACTCTTGGACTCAAAGCTGGAAAAGGCTAGGATACAGATTATCTCCGAGAGCCTCAAGAAACACAGGCCTGTTGGCACCTTGATTTTAGCCAAGCAGAACCATTTTGGATTTTTAACCTTCAGAACTATAACAGAGTATATTTCTGTTGTTTTAAGTCACTAAGATTTTGACCATTTGTTACGACAGCAATAGGAAATTGATATACAGAGGCTTACAATAAGGACCGAGAAAGGAGTGTGGCCTACATTCAGGAAGGAAATGCCAGGAAGGAGAAGGCTGCCAGGCAGTCCTGGCCTCAGCCAGCTTCCCAGTGGACTCTAGGGAACATGGCTCCAGCAGCAGCACCATGGCCAGGGCTTGGCTTGTCCTCCAAAATCTCTGAAACTGGCACATCCCACCTGTCTCTGTTCTCCAACACGGACTATTCCAAATGGCTCATTCCAGTTTACCATCAAGATAAAGCTTACCTAAACTACAACTTAAGTGCCCCTTGGTCCCCTAGGTCTGTGGGCATGTAAATCAGCCCTTCCCTCACGGGCATCCCCTATTCAGCTCATCTGATGAAGAGCTTCCCTCTTCTTCACCACCAGTGCAGGGAAACATGACAACTAACGACAACTTTATTTTGAAGTAGTTTGATAAGTGATGGCTACTGTAATAGAGCCATGGACCTGAGCTCTCAGAACACAAAGCATTGTTAGGCTGTCCTCCAACCTCAGTGAAAATATCTCTGATGATGCAAGGTGCCCTGGCTCCAAGTCCAAGGCATGATGCACCTATTTTAAGATGATTTCCCCCTGCCCCAGTGGAACCCTCCTCTATTTCTTATCCAAATACCCTGGATGGAGAATTAACATGGCATTATTTCCTAATTTGCTAGGGCTTAACCTTTTAGCCCTTTTACCCTGTTTCTGTTAGGAGTGTAAAAGAAACCACACTATCGGAGATAGCTGTATACTGTTACCAAGAAACTGCCTCTTTCCACCCCCCCCCCAGTATGTGCACTTTTTCTCTTGTTTACATCACAGTTGTTATAACTCTAGACACCATATCTATGTCCCTTCTAGATATTAAGGAGTGGAAGAGGGGGGGAAAGACGAAAGGGAGATGCTGGCAGAGACCGACTTGTTTTATCAAGCAAACAACAGTTTCCCATTGGACGGCTGCTTACATCTCAGTGGGTAGAACTGGACTCCAGGGCACTCTTAGAGATGAAGAATAAGAGAAGAATTTCTAACAAAAGACTCTGTGACCCTCAACAGAATTGGAGTTTTCACTTAGCAAAGACATAGAGGGAGAATTAATGTTAAGCTAAAACATAGTTGCCACAGACTGTTACTTTTCTCTCACCTTTACAACCGCTTGCTTTTTCTTTCTCTTGTTCACCTCCCTGTGCAGTCTCCACTCATTCATGTCCATGCCATCACATCCTTGCATATGTAAAACATAAGGCATTGGCCACATGAGTGAATCCACCTCTTCTGTTCATGTGGCCATGCCAGATCTCTGTTCCTAAAGGACCTTTCTGCATCTTTCCTTCACTCAGAAGACTTCACTTAGCAAACAAAGCCCTTGTCTTTCATCTTATAGCCCCCACTTGTCTTAACATTAACTAGTCTAAATAATGCAAGTACAGTACCCAAGCAAGTCTGCAATACTTGTTTTTTTTCCAAACATGCAATGTGTTTTCCACTTTTATGGGTATTTATGCTCCTCCCCTTGAGGGTGAAATACCTACATAAATAATTTGGAATTCTTCTGCATGGGAGATTTTTCTCTCCCATTTACACATTTATTCAATCATTTATTTATATCTGTATGGACTCCTGGCTATCTTATTTTATACTTGAGGTGTTAATTCTGTAATGGACTGAATGCTTGTGTATCTTCAAAATAGGTTTGTGAAGCCACGTCCCCTTGATATTTGGAGATGGAACCTTTGAGACATAATTAAGTTTAGATGAAGTCATGAGGGTGGGGCTCTCATGATAGGATTAGTGACCTCATAAGAAGAGAAAGAAAGACCAGAATTCACTCTCTCCCTTCACCAAATGAGGACACAGTGAGAAAGTAGCCATCTTCAAACAAGGAAGAGAACTCTCACCATATAGATTATTCTGTTCTACTCACCTTGCTTTTCTATAAGCTCTTGTTCCCAACAGTGAGGAATTTGGTTCCTATATTCTGCCATCCAATTACTTAATTGTTCAATATCAGTATACATGTACAGCAGTATGAGGAAATGTCTTTATCAACTGGAAGATAATATTTAGTCTTACAGACACCACTCTTTATTTTTGAGACAGTCTCACTCTGTTGCCCTAAGTAGAGTGCCATGTTGTCGTAGCTCATAGCAATCTATGAGCCCAATAGATCCTCTTGCCTCAACCTCTCAAGTAGCTGGAACTACAGGCCCCTGCCATAATTTAGTCTTACAGACACCACTCTTTATTTTTGAGACAGTCTCACTCTGTTGCCCTAAGTAGAGTGCCATGGTGTCATAGCTCATAGCAATCTCTTTAAGCCCAAGAGATCCTCTTGCCTCAACCTCTCAAGTAGCTTGAACTACAGGCCCCTGCCATAATATTTGGCTAATTTTTTTTTTTTTTTTTTTTTTTTTACTTAGTAGAAACAGGGTCTTACTCTTCCTCAGGCTCGTCACAAACTGCTGAGCTTAAACAATCTGCCCACATTGGTGTCCATCCATACTAGTGCTGGGGTTACAGGTGGGAGCCACGGTGCCCAGCCAGACTCTGCTCATTTTTAAAGTTACTTACACTAGCACCTTTGACCACACTGTCTTCCTTGAAGTTTCTTCATACATTTGTAATATGGTTAGATTCTCTTATTCTAATCTATATTCCTTTCTATCATCTTCCATCCTTCTAAATATATTTTTTTTAATTACCACATATTTATGGGTTAGGACAAATACACTAGTTCATGTCTCCACCATTACAGAACCAGCCAGAATAGTTTCATTACACTAAAAATGAAATCCTCCCCTTCCCACTGGCAACACTGATCTTTTATTGTCTCTATAGCTTTGCTTTTTATAGAGTATTAAATTATAATCATATAATATATATTCTTTTCAGACTGGATTTTTTCACTTAGTAATAATCTGCATTTAAAGTCTATATGCATCTTTTCATGGCTTGATAGTGCACATAATTTTATTGCTGAACAGTATTCCATTATACTGCAATTTAATTATCTATTCACTTATTGAAGGATATTTTGGCAGTTTCTACTTACTGGTAATTATGAATGAGGCTGCTATAAATATCCAAGTGTACATTTTTGTGTGGACACAAGTTTCACCTGAATTGGATAACACCTAAAAGGAGAACTGCTGGACTGTATGAAGGGACTATGTTTATCTAGCTTTGTAAGAAACAATCAGAACTGTCTTCCAAAATGGCTGCACCATTTTGCATTTCCACTAGCAATGAATGAGAAGCCCTGTTGCTTTGTACCTTTGCCAGAATTTTCAAATGTTTTGGATTTTGATTATTCTAACAGTCACACAGTGTACCTCATTGCTGTTTTAATTTGCCATTCCTTGATGATGTGTTTGTCACAAAACACTTTTTTGTGTGATTTATAGTGAGATGTCTGTTCAAATCTTTTGTCCATTTTTGAGTTGTTTGTTTTCTTCTTCAGTTTTAAGCATTCATTGAATGTTTTGGATACAAATCCAATATGATTGGATATATGTTCAAAATTATTTGGATACAAGTGTAATACAATCAGTTATATAAATTTTGGGATATTTTATCCAGCTCTGGGGTTTGTCTTTTTGATCTCTTAGTCATATTTTTCATAAAGAATAAATTTTAATTTTAAAAAGTCAAATATTAGTTTTTTTCCCTTTATCAGTCATACTTTTGGTGCTACATAAAAATTCAATAATAAACCTGGAGTCAATATTTTCTTGTGTGTTATTCTAGAAGTTTTGTTGTTTTATGTTATACATTAATAGCTGTGGTTCACTTTGAATTAATATCTGTGAAGAGAGTATGATTGAAGTCTAGATTAATTTTTTTGACCATAAATACATAATTGTTCACCACTGTTTGCTTAAAGGGTTGTTCTTGATGAATTAATCCTTTCTCATTATATAATGACTGTCTTTTGCACTTTTTTCCAATGTTTGACTTAAAATTTGTTTTATCTAACATAAGTATAGCCATTCCTGGTTGGTTGTCATTTCTGTTTGTGTGGAATATCTTTTTCTATCCCATCCCTTTCAGCCCGTATGTGTTTTTACAGAAGAAATGAGTTTCTTGAAGGCAGAATTTATCTATGTCATTTTTTTATTCATTCAGCCAGTGTGTGATTTAATCCATTCATTAATACATTCAAGATATTATTGAGAGGTGAGATCTTATTCCTGTTATTTTTTTAATTGTTTTGTTTTCTTATGCTTTTTCCCTTTCTTCTCTTGTTGCAATTTGATGGTTTTCTGCAGTGGCAACTTTTCCTTCCTTTCTCTCATTGGTGTATCTGCTCCACCAGTGAGTTGGAGAGAAATGGAGAAGGGTAAATGGTATACTAAGAATGCCTCTCATTCTTCTGTTCTTATTGCGATCTGTTCTTGGGGACTATGGGAGCCACAGGAAGCTTGACCTTGTGTCTTCATCAATAGATTCTGATTTACATACACACACACACAATAAAATAAGGGACTATTCTTTCTTCATTAATTGTCTTTGCTTCTTTGCCAAAGGTTAGTGAAAGGGCACAGTCCTCTGCACCCTCATAAGGTGAATCAGTCTCATTTGTGCTCCATGAGGTACAAGGCCCTGAGAAGGAATATTTCTAGTACTTGGACTAGATGTGAGTTTTGGAGGATTTTCTCTCCCAACTCACAGAAGCGGCTTTGCTGAAAAATGCAGGCAGTTGCACCCTAAAGGAAAGAATGTGCCAGAGGGCCCCGCCAAGT
>CAUYON010062885.1:0-28536 GCA_963573935.1 Arctocebus calabarensis | reverse complement strand
CCCCCCCCCCCCCCCCCCCCCCCCCCCCCCCCCCCCCCCCCCCCCCCCCCCCCCCCCCCCCCCCCCCCCGCAACAAGTAAAAAGGAACACATTTATCAATTCTTTATAGTGATTTGTTTTTAACAGCATATTTTCAAATCTGCCTAAAACTGCTCTTTATATACTTTGTAATAGATAGCTCTTAATCTCACCCTCTTCTTCTTTAGTTTCTTTATTGCTGGTTGGAAAGCAGACTGATACACAAGCATGCAAAATATTTCGATTTCCATCACATCTGTGGCTGATGAATGTCTGTAGCATCTGTAGGTTCTGCTCTAAAACAACCGCTTGCTCAAGATTCATAAGATACTGTCGACAGGCCTCATAGTCACAGCGTAGAATGTGTTGCATTAAGGTTTGTTTCTATGCTCAGACAAATTAGGGGGAAAAAGCTTCAATAAATTTGAATAGCCTATTACTTATGTCAAAATTTCTTAGGGCCAAACAATAAAATATACGCAAATCTGCAAATAAGTAGAGACAATTTCAAGTGGCCTGCAAAAGTACTAGAACTTGTGGGTACCCTTTAAGCAGAGCATACAATTGATAGGAATAGAAATGGGCATGCAAACCTCTGTAACAGACAAGCAAATATCTTTACCTTTCGCAACTAACACAACCCTTTGTAGGGGAAAAGCAGCCTTATGTAATGAATAAACAAATAGGAATGGCTGGATTTGGTACACAGACTATAGTTTGCCAGTCTATGATTTACATTGTAGAACTATCAAATGGAACCCTATTGTTACCAATTACACAAAAGGTATAGATTCTGTTCCACCTCTTATGCTCGCACCCTCTTCTGCTCTTAAAGTTTATATTACACTTTGGTATATAAAAAATTAAATCTTCAGCTCTCCTGGAATCATGACAGGTATAATTCTGAAAGGTGATTACTAATGTACTTAACTGTCAAAGATATGGTTATACTAATAAGTATTCATAGAACATTATCATTAACTATCTGACAAAACAGCATGAATACCAAGAAGTTCAAATGTACTTCTTTCAGAATGGAAAATGACAGTTTTGGAAAATTTAATGACCTAAATATAAAGTTTTAGTTTTATAAAACAAATTTGTTCATTTTAACTACATCTAAGAACTTTAAAAAAGCAGATAGGAAAAGAGTACATTGGGGAACAAAGGGACAAAAAAAAAAACTGCATGTGAACAACTTGCTTAGTTTCCCAAAACTACCTAAATAAACTCTCCTCTCCCCCAAATGTTATGGGGAGGAGGTTAAAATTGGGGTTACAAAAGTGTCCATACAACAAAATATATCTATGCCAGACAAAGTGGCTCAAATCAGTAATCCTAGCACTTTGGAAGCCCGAGGCAGGAGCACTGCCTGACACTAGTAGTTTGAGACTAGCCTGAACAAGAGTAAGGTCCCATCTCTACAAAAAACTGAAAAATTAGGTATGGGATATAGTCCCAGCTACTTGAGAGGCTGGGGCAGGAGGACCACTTGGGCCCAGGAGTTTGAGGTTGCAGTGAGCTATGACAACACCAGTGCTCCCCAGCCTAGACAACAGGGATAGACCCTGTCTCAAAAAGGGGGGGAAAGAAAAGAAAGAAAAGAAAATATGTCTGAACAACAATTTTCAGTACCTACCACAGGTGAAAGCAGGCCACTTTGATTGTGGAACTCACTATGGCTCTGAGGTTATTCCATCAATAGAAAGCTCCAGTTCATGAGGTGGGCTACCTAACATTGAACTTGCCAATATGAGGAAATTTATACACTAATCAATAGGTTGAGGTAGTATGACAAAGTCTTTCTAAAGAACAAAAAGTACAGTATTCTCAGAGGCAACTAAAATCGAGATATTCTGCTTTACACTGCTATAAAACATTGACTATTTTTAAGCAAATAGCCAGTCACTGGGTTAGAAGTAGGTACTCTACAGAAAGGTTTCCTCTTCAGCCTGCTGAACTGTATGTACTTAAATAAATTCTTGCACTGAGGTATCAGTATCAAACTTAGCTTAGTGTTGCAAAGAAAAAAGTTCATTCCGCACCACTGTATGTTGTATCTGTCACTTATTCCTATAGCAAAGGGCACAGAGTTTAGTAAAAATAATTTCTTGTGGGTCTACTACTATGCATCAAGCGCTAGTTACTGATAATAACTAATAAGATAAATGACACACTTTATCCCTACCCCTGAGATCCTGACAAAGTACAGGAGTTACAGAATCAAATGCCTACTTTTGAAGTAATACAAATAAGTGAAGGATGGTGTCTGTGGTATTATATAACACAAGTTATGTAATAAATGGCAACCATGGACTCAGGGCAACAAATTGTAGGTAGTAGGGACTGCAATGATTTGGAAGGACCACATATAGGCTTTAAAAGGGGCAGGCAAATGTTTCTGGGATATAGATTATGGGGCCAAATTTTATCTGATTTTTTTTTTTAAGAACTGAAAAGCTGGATTTTAAATACAAAGTGGATTTAAAGTTCATATGCAATTTACTATGTTAAACTATTTTAAATTGCACACGACTTTTATGTCCACGCTATATAAATCCTATGTGTTGGCAACCAACCAAGAATTTTAAAACTATGTGCAGTCTATTTCTAGGGGTCAAGTGCAGGCCGCAGCTACCTTATTATCACCCCTTATAGTTTGGAACCACTAGTGCAGTAAGTTACAATGAAAGCTGAAGTGAGAATGAGTCTGTGTTTCTAAATAAAAGCTTACAGGTAGCTTGCAGGAGCACCTGGATTCAGTCTATTTTAAATGTAGTTCTAAGAAAGCTTGCTTATCACCTCTAACCTAAAGAGAGGAGGGGGTAAATAAGCTCCCATGTCAAGCTCCATTTCCATCCTTTATAACAGAACTCTAGTTCTTTGCCTTTTGTTTTGTCCTTTGTATACTCTAAGTTTTCATTCCTACTATCAACAATGACCTACATGGAGCTATATTCAATAGTTAATATTCAGTATTACTTTACTTACCTATGGCCTCATTTGACACAGTAGATCACTGATCCTGCTCAACACATGCTCTTCACCTGGCTACCAGGACACAATGTTCTTTCCTCTACGCTGGTTCCTCTTTATCACCCTGGCATTTAAATACTCAGACATATTCTCATGGCTCAGTCCTTGGACCTATTCTCTTCTTGACAACTTTGATGATTTACTGAGCGTAATTCCTTTAAATAACTCCCAAGCATATTTCTCCTGCGCGGTCCTCCCTTGGTCTTTTGACATCTAACTTTCTACTCACCATCTCCTGGGTATCTAACAGACAGTTTAAACTTCACATGTCTAAAACTAAACTCCTGATACTATCCCCTACACTTCTTGAATCTTCTTTGTACCTATATAGTCTTCAAGTCAATAAATGAAACTTCATTCTTCAAAAACCTTTCACCCTCTTTGTTCTTCTATTAGATACCCTACATTTAGCAAACAGCAATCCTGTTAGTTTTACCTTAAAAATATATCAAATACAGCCATGCACTACATAATGACATTTTATAGTCAACAACAGACTGTACGTGAGACAGTGGTTCCGTGAGATTATAATGGTGATAAAATATATCTAAGGTCCAATGACTTCACGTCTGTTGTAACATCATAGCACAACACACCGCTCACATTATAGCACATATAATTATGTACAGAACATTATACTTGATAACGACAAACTATTACTGTACTTTTTTAGAGTATACTTCTTCTAATAGCCTCAAGCAGGTCCTTCAGGAGGTAATACAGAAGGTATGTTTTCATAGAAGATGATAGCTCCATGTATACTATGCCCCTGACATTCCAATGGGATGAGATGTAGGGGTGGAAGTCAGTGACACTGATGAGACTGACCGGGTAGGCTTGACCTAATGTGTCTTTGTGTCTTAGTTTTTAACAAAAAATTTTAAACTGGGGGAAAAAGATGTTTAAAAGAAAAAGCTTATAGAGTAAGGACATAAAGAAAATATTTTTTGTACAGCTATACAAAAATGTTTTAATACATGTTTTAAGCTAAGTATTATTTAATTAAAAATTAAATGTACTAAGCCTAAGTGTAAAGTGTTTATAAAGTCTATTACAGGGCAGCGCCTGTGGCTCAGTGAATAGAGCACCGGCATATGGGGGAAGCCCAGGCCAAAAACTGCAAAAAAAAAAGTCTATTACAGTGTATAGTAAGGTCCTAGGCTTTACCACCTTACAATTTAACTCACTGCTCACTCACCCAAAGCAAGTTCCAGTGTTGCAAGCTCTATTCATAGCAAGTGCCCTATATAAGCCTATCTTTTTAATGTATTTTCTATCATTTTTACTATAACTTTTCTATGTTTACATAGGCTTAGAACAAAAATACTTATCACTGTTACAAATGCCTTCAATATCCAGCACTGTAACATGCTATATATGGGGTTACAGTCTAAAAGCTACAAGTTTTAACATATATCCTATGTGTGCAGTAGGCTATACCAGCTAGGTTTGAAGTCACACTCTATGTTGTTCACATGATGGCAAAAAAATCACATAACACATTTCTCAGACAGTACCCCATCATGAAACAAGTCATGATTAATTATTTAGAAGCTAGTCACTTTTCACTCATAACTCTACCTCCTGGGCTAAGTCACTTTCATTCCCACCTAGATTGTTCTAACAGCCTCCTAACAGCTCTCCCTACTTCCACCCTGCCACATAAGTACTCTCTAACACATCAAAAATGATCATTTTAAAATTTAAGTCAAATCAGGTCAATCTTGGCTGAAACTGTTCAACAGTTTCCAATATACTGCCTCCACATCTAACAAAATATCCACAACAAACCATAACACATTCAAAATGCCTCCTCTTCCCTTATTCCTTTTATTCCTTCTCCCATATTTCTTTACCATCAAGCACATCTACAGCAAAAGCTTTATTAACTTTCCTTTCATTGCTAACATCCGGTTACCTAGCTTTATGGCTTCTACTTCCTTAAGAGCTCTCAAATCCCTATGAGCTCTTGCTTATTTCTAAGAGTCCAAGTTTACTTTGTTTCTAACCTGGATTATTGCATTAACCTGTTCTGATTTCTAATCTTCTGTTCTCCACCAACTGCTCTCTAAAAAACCATCCTTCACTATTAATCCTTTTTACAAAATCTGATCATGTCATTTGCCAACTTAAATCCATCTCCAGCTACTTTTCAGGGAAAATTTAGGCCCCTTAAGTTAACACACAAGGCACCCTAATGCCTCTCTACAGACTTATCAGTTGGTACTAATTGATCCATATGATTCCTACCTTCATATCAAAAGATGTACACATTCTCCTAGTATATGAATGAGATTCACAAATGTTGCCTTGGGGTCTGATATAATACCTCCCACTCTCATCCCTATGTCATTCAAAACTCTGTCCAAGTATCACTTCCTCAGAGAAGTAATTTTGTACACAGTCTGATTTACATCTCTCCTCATTGTGCTACCACACCATTGTGCACCTCTCACTTAAATTACACCATAATCACTAATTTACTTGCATCTGTTGTCCTAATTAACTATTAGCTCTTGTAGGGAAGAAAGCAGCAATGAATGATCTATTCAAGACTGTCTCCCTAGACTTTAGCAGTGTTTTCTACATTAAAAAGCTGAGTAGCTTTGAAACTCAAATTACCTCTACAGCCATGATAATAATAGCAGCTTTCTTTTTGATTGTTGAATTGGCAGGAAGATTTATTAAAGAATGCACACCCATTCCAAGACTACTAATAGGTGGAAGATCAAGCCAGTCAGGATCCCTTATTCCTCCCATACAATCTTTGGCCATTGGGTAGATAGTACCATTTCCATCTCGAAGAATAATAGGAGACTCCTGTAATAGAAAACAATACAGTGTTACTCCTACTTGAAAATGTATCTCTGGTTTTTACAATAGGTATAATTTATTTTCAATTTAGATATTAGTAATACTGATCAAATAAAAAACACAGTATTAAGATATGTTGAATACTCTACTTCTTCAACAGTGTGCTAATAAAAAACCAGAGCCAGACCCTAAACTTCACAAAAATATAACACTCTTCAAAAGTAAAAATGAGCCTCTACCTGTCCAGCAGTGAAAATGGCCACATTCCTCTCATTCTGACCAAGGAAAGCAATGCTGCTTGTAGGGAAATTATTTTCCTGTTCTGCTTTTCCTGTAGCAAGATCAAAGATACAGTACCGTACCCAATTTCCAGTCTTCAAAACAGCATGCACACCTTCAGAAGCACATAAAAAAAAGAAAAATTGTTATACATATTTAATTATCTACCAAATTGACATCTAAGGACTTATCTGTAACTCAATTCAAGCATCCATTTTATTCCCTAATGTTACACAAAGGGGGTCAAAACAATGGCCAACGCCTCAAACCATTTTACCCTATTCCCATTTACTGCACAAGTATTAACAAGATATAATATATGCCAGCTGAAAAAATTATAAAATCTTTACCTTTGGAATCTACATTCACTGCTAATATCTCTGTTTTTTCAGGTATACAAAGCTTTTTAGGAGTCCTTTGGAAACAGTCAGGAACTTTTGGTGTTCCACCAGTTTTGACAACCTGCATGACACAAAAGGAATTCTGCTCTCAAACTCCATAACATAACATATGTTCACCTACTGACTCCTCTACACTTACCTGCAGTTCATCAATTCTAAGTAACCTACAATCCTGCAGGAGTGAAGAAGGGTCAGCATCTGGACCAGAGCTGCTCTGACAGTTTGTGTTACTGGACGTTCCTGGGAATTTTACAGCAACATAGGCACCATCCACTTTTAGCACCTAGAAGTACAGGAAAATACAATGAATAGTAACAATAGTGCCAATGAAATTAATATTCAAATTCTATTCATTGAACTACTTTAACATTGAAGGCATTTAATTCCTTACAAATATGTTTCTCTAATGATCACCAAGTTATAAAATTAACCTGGATAGATGCACTAAAGCTTTGCTCTTAAGGGTTGTAATCCACCCCATTTGCTAGAGAAAAACTGACTCGCATAGCCAGTGATTACAATCTGTGAATATTTGGCAGTCAATGGAAGAAACTAAATATAACCCATGAACTCCTCCCATCCTTCTCATATAGTAGCACTGTCCAACAACTTTCTCGACGATGGTAATGTTCTAAATCAGCAGTGTCCAATATGGTGGCCATTAGCCATTAAAATGCTACTAAGCACTACAGATGAAGCTAATGTGACTGAGGAACTGATGTTTTAATGATATTTAATATTACCAAATTTAAATAGCTCCGTATATACCTAGTAGCTAGCATACTGATCAACATAGAGACAAGTCAGCAATGCCCAGAAAGACATTTGAGTCCCACCTCTGCTACTTAATGCTCTTAATTTTGAGCTACCGTCATCTTCTCAGAAGAAAATAACTGCCTATAAACAACAGTTCTATTTTGAGAACCAAAAGGAAATAGTGTATGAGAAATACCTCTGAAAACTGCAGAGCATGGTGTAACTGCTCTTTAAGTATAAATGAAAGATTACCACATTTCAGAAACTAATGAGCAATAGTGACTATCTTTATTTTGTAGATAAATCTACACATTCTGAAGAAGTGTCAGGAGAAGAGTGAAATTAATGTCATTCTAGCTAATGGTCTCTATTTACTTGGTTCATAGGCAAAACCTTCTTCAGGAAAAAACCAAAGTGTAAGGTGACAAAGTAATAAGACGTTTTGATATTAAGAAAGAATTTTGGCCAGGCACAGTGGCTCATGCCTATAATTCTAGCCCTTTGGGAGGCAGAGGTAAGTGGATCTCCTGAGCTCAGGAGTCTGAGACTGGCCTGAGCAAGAACAAGACCACATCTCTACTAAAAATAGAAAAACTAGCTGGGCATTGAGCGCCTACAGCCCTAGCTACTCAGGAGGCTGAGGCAAGATGACGTCTTGAGCCCAAGAGTTTGAGGTTGCTGTGAGCTATGACACCACAACACTCTCCCCAGGGTGGCAAAGTAAGACTCTGTCTCAAAAAAAAAAAGGAGAGAGAGGAAGAACTTTTTTTTTTTTTTTGTAGAGACAGAGTCTTTATCGCCCTCAGTAGAGTGCTGTGGCGTCACATATCTCACAGCAACCTCCAACTCCTGAGCTTAGGCAATTCTCTTGCCTCAGCCTCACGAGTGAGAGGAAGAATTTTAAATGTTATGGAACACCAACTAGTTAGACCAAATAATTCCAAATAGACTGCAACAAAAAGTAATGTATTTCTGTATAAATTTTCTATAATCTACAAATATTCCAAAATAGTATTTTTTAAAAGCAAAATATCACCATAAATGCCTGAGACGCCTTAGGGACTGAGGAGACAGGTCAGCATCAGATTCAGAGATGTAACTAAACAAACCACTGAAAGTGATAAACAAAAACAGCCTTAAAGGAAGATTCACAGATTTGGATTACCAAAAGGATTACCAAATCCTTAGATAACCAATGTTATTATAATTCTGTTATTAATTATTTCTAGATATTCTGAACAAACCTTGCCAACAGGAACATTCTTAACATCTTCCACAAAAACAACTTCCCGAAGAGACCACTGCTCTTCATTCACCTTTTCCTCTTCTTTTGGGGCAGGCGTTGACCGTCGTCGTTCTTAGACAACAACAAAATGGTAAGTACCAAAAAGAAAATGCAAAGAGTCTTTATAGATTTCACCTAAACATATTTTTTTAAATCCTTAAAGGGATATATAATTGAGGTTTCTAAATACAAATTTCAGGAACTACTGCTTTATGAATTGAAGTTTTATGACCAACTTCTACTTCAAATAAATTCAGGGTAAAAACCATCTGTAACTGCTCATGCCTCACTATACATATGTAACCACATGACTACAACAAGCAACTGCAAAGAAGAGGGGTGGGGAAATATATTTTTAACTTTGAAAATTAGGGTTATCTACCCATGTTTGAAAAGGAAGATCTATTGGACTTCTTAAAACTAGCACATAATTTTTTTTTTTTTAAAGAGACAGAGTCTCACTTTACCACCCTCAGTAGTGTGCCATGGTTGGTGTCACAGCTCGCAGCAACCTCCAACTCCTGGACTTAGCGATTCTCTTGCCTCAGCCTCCCAAGCAGTTGGGATTACAGGCGCCTGCCACAACCCCCGGCTATGCTGTTGTTGCAGTTTGGCCAGGGCCAAGTTGGAACCCACCATGCTTGGTATATGGGGCCGACACTCTACCCACTGAGCCACAGGTGCCACCCAACTATCACCTAAGTTTTAAAGTCTAATTTTTAATTTCCTAAATGGCAAAGCAACTATACTGTAAAATTTATTTTAAAGAACTTTAAAAAAAAATTCTTTAATTGCATCATATAGTAGTATGTCTACCTAAGCTCTATAAATTCTGTGTAAAAGTGTAACCAACCTATAACCAATTTACAATAGCAAGAGTCTCAACAAAGATGGGTAGATTATCTAGTTAGTGAGACAAGTTATTTCTTATTACTGCAATGAATTTTACACATTTTTAAAAATAATTCTCAAAAACAAAAGAAGTAGTCAAGACTATAAATACTATCTTTGCATTTTTAAAAAGCTATGTAAAAAAAGTCAAACTAGCAGGAATAAAATTTTATATAGAGAGAGATATAAAATATGAAAAAAGATATAAAATATAAAAAAAGATATAAAATTTGAGTTGCCTCAAATCAGAAAAAACAAACACAGCTATCTGCTGGGATCCTTATTTTGACCAAGGTGTATAAAACACAGCACTTACTATATGGCATCGATGCACTGCTGGCAATTGAGGACGCATCACTACATGTGGAGGCTGGAGATGGTGGAGGACCCATTTCTGTTTTCACTGGTTCCTGTTTACTTTCAGGCCTGAGACAAGAAATAAGCATCTCCTTACAATTAGGAAAAGGGTATGAAGAAAAACTTGGCAAAAAGCATACTTTTAAGACATGTTTATGCTTATTTAAAACTTTAAGTGGTATATCTTTAAGTCTCAGGTATTAAAAAGGATTTATAATATATACTTTCAAATAATGTTTTAATACAGTTAAGAAACATATACCACACAAAGCTATCAATAACTTGGAGCAATGATTTAGATAAGCTTTATTCCCATTCACATGCAGACCGAACAATGAACTACTGTTAACAGCAAGATTAGTTAGAGCACAGTACTTACTTAGCTTCAGTAGTTTTGCTAGCTTTTTCCATGCTTTTCAAGCTTTCAGGAGATCTCAGTTGAAATCTACAGCTGTCATTCATATTCCAGACTGACTCCATTAAAACACCAACTTTAGGAATCCCAGCACTAATTGAAAATGCAACTGCTCCAGCATGATAAAGAGGATTATTTCTCAAACATACCTAGCAAACAAATGAAAACTGCCATCAAGGTAATGTAATTTTGGCCAGGCATGGTAGTTCACGTCTATAATCCTAGCGCTCTGGGATGCCAAGGCAGGAGAATCACTTGAGCTGAGTAGTTACAGACCAGCCTGAGCACACGTGAGACCCCATCTCTACTAAAAACAGAAAAATAAGCCAGGTGTGGCGGCACATGCCTATAGTCCCAACTATTAGAGAGGTAATGCTAGAGGACCACCCGAGCCCAGGAGTTTGAGGTTGCAGGAGGCTATGATGATGCCTGGGCAACAGGGCTAAAGCCTGTCTCAAAAAAAGAAGACAATTTTACTAGACACGAGAACATTTATTTCAAACGTATGAAAACACGATACATAAAAGTATTACTTCCTGGGTTTTCCAAATCTTACATAACCAATAAGGCTTTTAAGAAAGCTTCAACTTAAAGGTCTACACCAAAAAAATCTGTGTCTTACTCATTTGTACTGAGATTTTTTAAAAAAGACAGAAGGAAAATTTTTCCCTAAAATGAAGAAGCAAAGTGATTTCATCGTGTTTAATAAAAATTTAGCATTAACTTCTGAAAATAACTAGATTTAAAAAAGTAACAGTGACAACAGTGATGTTGTTTACATTTCAGCAAATCCCTTAATGTCATATTTAATAGAACGACAGCTGGATTCTCATATCTACTTCTGCATTCAATCTGTTGTGATATGTTATTATGACTAAAGTACAAAAGACATTCACAAAGATACATAACTGAAAAGAAAAGAATGTGCAGATTCCCTGAAAGCATTGAGGAGCAGGTAGGAGTCTTTGGACCACACTTTGAGAACCACTAGCATATTAGAAAATCACCTTCTGTAAGAGAGTACCTATAAGAGTTTAAAACCATCTCAGAACCAAAAAAACAGAAACTAGTAGAAATGAGGATTTGACAACACCTCTTGCTTCACTAATAATAACCCCCTCAAGCAGTGCCTTTCAAGGGTGGGTACGGTGGCTCACACCTGTAATCCCAGCACTCAGGAGGCCGAAGCAGGTGGACTGACTGAGCTCACAGGTTCAAGACCAGCCTGAGCCAGAGTAAGACCTCATCTCAAAAAAGAAAAATAAAAAATAAAAAAAATAGCCAGGTGTCATGGCAGGCACCTACAGTCTCAGCTACTTGGGAGAGGCTGAGGCAAGAGGTTCACTTGAACCCAAGAGTTTGAAGTTGCTGTGAGCTAAGACACAGGGCACTCTACCAAGGGCGACCAAGAAAGACTCTGTCTCAAAAAAAAAAAAAAGCAATTTCTTTCAAACTATTAAGAATTAGCTGAGATGTTTGTTGAGCACGGTAATACCTGGCCCTACCACAACAAACTAAAACAACATTTAGGGAATAGGCTCCAGCTTCAACATTTTGAAAGTATCAAATGTTTCTTGCAAAAATCAAGCACACATGGGAATCCTGCAACACAGGAAAACTGACTGGAAATAGGTCAGAATCAACAGTGTTACTCAACTACTAAATGAAGAAAGAATGATGTGATACACACATACGAACAGAATATGGTTCTTCAAATGATGCTCCTCTATGAAATGTCTTGTAGAAGAACTGATTACAAGAAAACGATTTTGAAGAGAAACAATGCCACTAGGATTGGCATAATCCTAATCACTTACTTGGGTACCAACAGTGATGTTTGGCATTGAGGAAATACCAGCACTGGATTTGGGCTTTTTATTTTTTGCTCTAGCTTTCTCTAACATTTTCTTCCTTTGACTAAAAGGGACTACACCCCTGAAAAGGAAAAACATAAAGTGGTCAAATAAGCAGCAAAGCAGTCTATTAAATAATTCTGAATTATACATATTATCATTTAAACATTTCTGGTATATTTCCAGTATTTTTGCTTCAGAATAGTATCAACATGTATGATTTACTCTTAATTGCAACTTATAGGTTTAATAAATAACTAGACCTATTTCCATTAAACCTTTTGAATTAAATTTTATAGGAAATACTTTTTAGAGTATATTAGAGTCTCCTAATATAATTATTTAGGAGAAAAAATATTTTCTTCTAAAAAAAAACAGAAGACTAGACTCTATTACATATTACTTTTACCAAAATAAATTTACTGGTAAGTCCTTAAAATACAACGAAGAAAAAAGTTAAAACCACCTTTGTAACAGAAAAGCTATAATTAAATAAGGCAAAAAACTTTCACACACAAAATGAAAAGATATTCTCTATCCTATACTTACTATTATATAAAAACAAAGTCAACGTTTAAATACAGAAAAAAAAAAGGATCAAAAGTGCCCTCCCAAATGTTAATAGTAGTTACTTTGCACTGCAGAATTCTAGATGACTTTTGTTCCCACTTTAAAGTTTTATAAAATTTATTATAACCACTAATATGTGTTACTTTTATAAACTTATCTTTTAAAACGTTTTTTAATGTTATTTTACTACAAAGTGAAATTTCCTCTCTATAAAGCATTATCTTTTGAGTGACCTTCCCTTGTTGGTATTCTACTCAAAGCACCTCTCCCAACATATATAAAAAGCTTACAAGAAATCCCTCCTCCCTATGAGACTCACCACCAATATAAATTGTTCTCCAGCTGGGCGCAGGTATAAAGGGCACAGCAATGTAAAGAAACTATCCGCTCTCCTTGAAGTTCTGAATACGTCTGTGCAGTGTGCTCTAATTTGGAAGCCACAGAACTTAAAGTTTCATCCACCCATGTAGCAACCTTAAGAATAAATATTAGAGGCTTAAATAAAAACAAATAATCTTTTTTTTGAGACAGAGCCTCAAGCTGTCACCCTGGATAGAGTACTGTAGCATCATAGCTCACAACTTCCAATTCCTAGGCTCAAGCGAGTCTCCTGCCTGTGCCTTCCAAGTAGCGCCCGCCACAACGCCCGGCTGTTTTTAGGTTGCAGCCACCATTGTTGTTTGGCGGGCCCAGGCTGGATTCGAACCCACCAGCTCAGGTGTACGTGGCTGGTGCCTTAGCCCATTGAGCCACAGGTGCTGAGCCAGAAAAACAAATAATCTTTTCAAAAGAATTGTGGTCAAAATGAGGGCAAGGTATACATACTCCATAAACTAGAATTCTAAAATGTGTTAAGCTAACAGCAACAAAAATATGTCATTCAAAAAATTTCTTAAACTGAGCATCACCTGCGGCTCACTGAGTAGGGCTCTGGCCCCATATACCGAAGGTGGCAGGGTCAAACCCGGCCTCAGCCAAACTGCAAAACAGAAAAATAGCCGGGCATTGTGGCAGGCGCTTATAGTCCCAGCTACTCAGGAGGCTGATTGAGGCAAGAGAATCACCTAAGCCCAGGAGTTGGAGGTTGCTATGTGACGCCACGGCACTCTCCTGAGGGTGATAAAGTGAGACTCTATCTCTACAAGGAAGAAAAAAAAAAAAAAATTCTTAAACTATCTTCACACTAATCACAATAGCAATTATTGAAATAAGTGTCTATGGCCACCTTTAAGGCATTCATTACCTAGAAGTAAACATATGTTCCAATAATTTTTAAAAGTTTTGTGACTTTAATGCCAAATTGTTAATTTGAAGCATATATCCTTATTTTCTCAATCGATATTTCAAATTTTTCAACATCTCCTCTTTTCTTGAATATTTTTCCATCACGTACAATAGAAAGCTACTCTTTTAGAGTGGTACAGTATTAAAACAAATTATACATTACTCTACTAAGGCTTGAGAAACTTTGTATTTTTGATAGAAAATGAAAAGATGAAGGCTAGGCACGGTGGCTCATGCCTATAATTAGAGCACTTTGGGGGGCTAAGGTGGGTCAATCGCCTGAGCTCACAAGTTTGAGACCAGCCTGAGCTACAGCGAGACCTCGTCTCTAAAAATAGCTGGGTGTTGAGGCAGGTGCCTATAGTCCTAGCTACTTGGGAGGCTGAGGCAAGCAAATAGCTTGAGCCAAGAGCTAGAGGTTGCTATGAGCTATGATGCCAGGGTACTCGACTGAGGGCAACTAAGTAAGACTCTGTCTCAAGAAAAGAAAAAAAGAAGAAGAAGAAGAAAAGGGACAAGAAAAGAAAGAAAACCAAGAATTTTAAGCATGAAATGTTTATCAATGCAAAGTGTTTCATACCTTGTTATTTTCTGTAGCTACAGTTGCTCTTATGCTATTTGCAGATAGAAGGACTATCTTTTCATTGGTTAACCCCAAAAATGTTGCTCGTGGATGATGTAATGAAGGATTCTTTGAAAGCATAAGAAAAATGATTAATATTTTGTATGTTGATACACAGATCTATTTAAAGCAAGATTTAATAAAATAAAATACCTGGGCATTTCTGTAAGGCTCAGATTCACTCCATTTCCACTGATAAAGTTCTCCTTTACTGCTAACAGCCAAAAGCTCAGAATATAGAGCCCCAATACAGATGAATTTTGTTCCATCCTACAAAATAAAAATAACACAACAGTATAAATATAAAAATTGCCAAAGATGCTAACTTGAACACTGGCAATTTAATCATTATATCAAATCTCAATTATGAAAACTCACGAACTATAGCTATCCCAAATTTTTAGCACAGCCTACAAGGAGCTCCATTAACATGACCCTGGCTCCCTCCATGAACTCACTCTCCTCCAGTCACACTGGCCTTCTTCCTGTTCCTGTACACTGACCACTGTGACCATACAGAAAGGTCACTGTCCTCGCTATTCTCTGCCTGTGTTACTCCCTCAGGTGACTCACTCTCACAAAGGAGACCTTCCCTGACCACACACAAAGTACAAAACCATGACTCTCACATTCTAACTCCTTATACTGCATTCTTTTCCATTCATAGCACTTCACAACTTGATACATTTATTTGCTTACAGACTACCTCAATAAAGTAAAAGCGTTGTTTTATTCACCACTGTATCCTCAGAACTTAGTACACAATTAGGTACTCAATTCAATGTGTTGAGTGAATGAAGCAAAACAAAACAAACAGGCCAGGCATAGTGGCTCACACCAGTAATCCTAGGACTCTGAGAGGAGTCCTTGAGAGCTTAGGAGTTTGAGACCACCCTGAGCAAGAATGAGACACATTCTCTAATAAAAATTAAAAAATAAGCTAAGTGTTGTGGCAGGTGCCTGGTCCAGCTACTCATGAGGCTGAGGCAGGAGAATCACTTGAACCCAGTACTTTTGTTTTCTTTTGCTTTTTTGCAGTTTTTGGCCAGGGCTGGGTTTGAACCCATCCCCTCCGGCACATGGGATCAGTGCCCTGAACCCAGTAGTTTTAGGTTGCTATAAGCTAGGCTGATGCCATGGCACTCTAGCCTTCGCAACAAAATGACACTCTGTTTCTAAAAATAAAAATAAAAACAAACAACAACAACAAAACAGACTAAAGAGAATTGAAGAAGAGAAAATCTCTGTTGAAACACAAGATTCATTCCCTAGTAGGATCTCCCAAGTATTTTAATGTCTATATTTTGTTTTTAAAGTGTTAATTTAAAGAGTTAATTTACTTTTAAGGTGATAAATATGAGGTGCAATACAATTAAATTATCAAAAGCTTGGCCAACTAATATAAACAATACCAATGATAATTTTTTAAACTTAAAACCAATAGTTAGAACCATGAACATACCCAGAAATCTAAAAAAATACTCACTAGTGACAGATGTTTAGGTTATACTTTTCAATACCTCTCTCCTCTCTTTGGGATTCTGGTTCCAGGGGAATGTTAAACTAATGATGTCGTTCTGATTTTCTGCCAAATTCCAATCTTACTTGGTCAGATGGGTTATAAAGTAGTATACAACCAAAGCTTATAAAGTCTACCAAAATTTATAATTATTAATATAATAACAACAAGCTATACTCCAACACTGGATAGAAAGAACACTAATTTTAATTTCCTATTTTATCTGTTACCAGTCAGTCCTATTTCCAAGTCACTTCTACTGGGGGTTGAGAAAAAGATCAAATTTAGAATTTTCAAGTTACCAATTCCTTTCTTTCCCTGCACTATGGATATCTGCAAAGCATTATTTACTTTCTCCAGGACAGCTGTATCAAATCTTACCTTTTCAACCTCATACTTTCTACTCAATCCCTTGATTAAAAATTAAGGATGATGGAATCAGATCAAGTGATTCCAAAACCCTGATTCAACATTTATTAAGTATGTGACTTCAGACAAAGTATGTAATTTCTCTGAACCCATGTCTTCATCTCTACAATGGGTATTATAATAACATACATATATGAGGAAGTACAGGAGAACAGGATCAAAACCAAATGAACATACACTGCTGACCCTTGAACAACACAGGTTTGGGCTACTTATACTGGGATTTTTTCAGCCTCAACCATCCCTAAGATAGCAAGACCAATTACTCCTATTCTTCCTCTGTCTAGTCAATATGAAGACAAAGATGAAAACCTTCAAGATGACTGACTTCCACTTCAATTGTAAATATATATCCTCTTCCTTATGATTTTCTTAACGTATTTTCCTTTCTCTAGCTTACTATACAGGAAAAGTAAAATACATAACACATATACAAAATATGTATCAATAAACTATGTTATTAGTAAGGTTTCTGGTCAACAATAGACTATTAGTAAAGTTTGGGGGGAGTCAAAGGTTATACATGGATTTTTAACTGTGTGGGGATCAGTGCCTCTAACCTCCATATTGTTCAAGGGTCAACTGCATAAAGTACACGGCATAGAACCCAGTGCAAACTAGTGCTCAAATCCAACTATGATTACTCTGCTCTCCTCACTTCAACTCCTAATCACCCAGAAAACAATAGCTCTTAGGCACAGGCTTCCTCCATATTCCCACCTCTAGATTAACTTAATAAAGACATCATTCTCACTTCTTCCCTTCTCCCCATCTCATAGAAAAAGTTTCCCTTTACTATTTAAAGATAACCACTATAATGGATGCAAACCCCTTCTCATACCCTCTAGCAACCATCCAAACTAATGGTCCTACTCATGGTAAAAAGTGAATTACTGCCTGGCTATAGTTCACCTTACTAGCTTTCAGTAAAGATAACAATTGCATTGCCAACTACTAAATCAACGTTCTGTGTACTTAATTGATCCATCTTCTCTTTAAATTCTTCAAACCATTCCCCTGTGTTCATCATCTGTTTTGGAACCTATCCTCTCCCTATTCACAGGTCGCTACTCTGTACTGGTCTTCCTTCTACTTTCATGACTATTTTCTCCACATTCCTAGTACCACCATGCACTCCCTGCCAGATTGTGTCTTTGTCCCCTTATCCAAATTATGCTTCCCCCTAAGCCTGAGTGACTGTAATCAACAAGCAGCTTGAGCCCATCTGGGGAGTTCTGAGAGGTACAGATAAGAAGCTAGGAAACTGAGGCCACACCTGGAGGGGCCATGCAGCCTCAGACAAAGAATGGGTGCACCCCAGCCCTCACAAGTCCCAGGAGTTGAGAGGGAGATAAGCCTTCCAAAGGAAAGGGACAAAAGGCCAGGAAAGAGGTAGCAGCTTCAGCTACTTCCTCCTCGAGATGTAGCAGGAGAGGAGCCAGGTCAGACAAATGGACTGAGGCAGACTCCCTAAACCGGGCCCCTAGGGCTGCAGGGTCCTCATCACCCTGCTGTTTCCACCCCACCAGCAGTGCCAAGTTGCACAGGAACCTGGCAGTGAATGGAAGCTGTAAATTCCCTGCTTGCACTTAAGCAAGGCAGCTTCAGAAGGCCAGGAGCAGGAGGCCAGAGCATATAACTGAGTGGCCAAATTCAACTCTTCAGGGCTTTGGGCTTGGCTCAGGAGATGGCCCAAGGCCTCGGGTCCACAGCTACACCAGGTGATAACAGGCCCAAGAGTTGGTGCTGCAGAGGAAGTGCTTCCTTTCCAGTCATAAAGTCTCTCCACATAACTCTCCAATACGGTTTCTTCATACATCTAAAAAGGGCACTGGGCAGGGCCCTGGGGGTGGGCCCAGTACACCTTCCCCAAGAGACCTTCCCTGGTGGTAAACCAGTTTTTGCACGTGCAGAACCAGCAGCTGGATTAGCTGATCACAGGCCTCACACCTGGTATCTGGCACAGCCAGGCCCTGGGTGGTAATGACTGAAGCAGGCATAGCAGTGTCTACTAGGAACTGCAGCAGGTGGCAGGCATCTGCCCCAGAGGCCTGGCTCACCAGGTGCACAGCCAGGTTTAGCATGTTATGCAGCTCTTCTTGGGGAAATCCCTAAAGGTACTGCTATAGCTGGCTTAGTACAGCTAGGGGCTTCAGGCAATCCATGAGCTCTCCAGAGACTGTGCCCAACAAAGCTGGTGACATGACCACCAACTGCAATTAGGAAGGGAATTGTGGCCTTAAGGGAGGGGTCCCCCTTCAGCCCCCCAGGGTCCCCCCTACCAGACTATCTATCATAGAACATTTGTAGGAACTCTCGCCGGATGCTGTCTTGGGAGACCAGGTGTCCTAAAATACCTACAACTTAGGCAATCTTGGGCACCTGTTTCTCTCCATGGATGGCAAGAGATCCAGGGAAAGGGTCTGTAGAGAGGATGTGAGAAGAGCTTCCACCACTACCACCAACTCTACCTCCATCCCCACCATGGACACAGAAGTCCTTAAGGCCACAAGAGAGGACTCAGAAGATGATGGTGCCAAGAAAAGAATAGCCAATATGTGCCACAACCCAGTCAAAGTGTGGGGAATGCTGAACAGAGGTATCTAGCAAGGCAGCCACACGTGCATCTGAGCAGCTACCAATGAGAGCTGAGAGGCACTGCACATAGATGTCCATTAATGTGCACGTGGCCCTACAGCCCATCCACAGCTGCAGCAGTTTATTGAGAGAGCACAGCATGGGGCACACACTGGTGCTGGCCTGAGTATGTGCTGCTCAGTTGCCCCATGAGGTCAATGGACTGCACTAATCACAGGTGCCCAGACCTTTGGGTTAGGCCAGATAAACCCAGACAGCATGTGCTGCACTTCCTGTACCACATCCTCTAAACCAGGTCCCCCAGCAGGGACATGGGAGAGTGGAGGTGGACAAGGGTAAGATGGACCAGCCACAGCCTTTCGTCCAGGGCAGCCAGATGGGCCTAGACACTCTGATCAAAGACACCTCTCGAGTGGTCAAGCACAGCAGCCCGAGCAGGGGGCAAAGAACAGAACAGGAGAAGACCACAGCATGCATATTCCCAGGCTGAGAGCTGGTGGCCCAGATGGGATCTACACCAGTCAGAAAAACCTTGATTTCCTGGGACAGCTCCTGAGCACTCGGAGGCCCAGGACCGTGGGTGGCTGGGATAGGCCCAGGAGGACCAGGGGCCCTGAGAGGGTCTCACAATGCAGACATCCCAGAGCCCTATCCTGAGCCTGAGGCAGGAGCGGCAGAGCAGAGATGGCAGGCACAGACCCAGGAGAAGCAGCAGGAAAAATCAATCCAGCGATGTCCGCGACCCTCACAACATTGGTTCCACACTGCATCAAAGTCCTGGAGCACAGTGTAGCCCATGACAGCAGAATTCTACCCACTTTCAACACAACCATTTTTTTTTTCCAAAGGGCAGTTGACACGTAGACAAAAGCTACTTGCAGCTTTTCACTATGAGATTAAATTATTTTTCCTAAGGCCAAAAAAGCAAAATGTTCAACTTATGAGCTTTTTAAAAAATGAAGCTGCTGGGCATGGTGGCTCACACATGTAAACCTAGCATTCCACTGTGGGTGGACCCCTTTAGTTCAGGAGTTCAAGACCAGCCTGAGCAAGAGCAAGACCCCCTTCTCTACTAAAAATAAAAAAAAATAAAAATAAAAATAAAAGCCAGGCATAGTGGTGGGCACCTCTAGTCTCAACTACTTTGGGAGGCTGAGGCAAGAAGATCTCTTGAGCCCAGGAGTTTGAGATTGTTATGATGATACCATGGCACTCTACCCAAGGGGACAAATGAGACTGTTCAAAGCAAAATAATAGTAATAATAGTAACAAATTAAGCACTATGAAACATTTTAATAAACAGTGACAATGTAAAAAGCAACCAAAGAAAAAAGGGAAGGTTAAATGCAGAAAATAGATGGAAAGGATAGAAAAATCATAAAAGACAAAAAGAGCAAGAAAAAGAGAGAACCCAAAACAAAGTGGACTAAAGGTGTCTTCCCAGTCAGAGATGGGTACATCCTGTACTTGGCATCAGTCTCCTTACAGGGGTGTCCAACTTACATCTCTGCAAGCCACGTGCAGATTATTTGATGATGGTTTCACTTATCTGTGTATGGCAAAAAGGATGCATGGACTTTTTTTCCCACCTACCTAGCTTTCCTTGTGTTTGTGTATTTAATGTGTGGCCCAAGACAACTTTCTTCCAATATGTGGCAGAAAAGAAAAAGGTTGGACACTCCTCTCTTGCTGGGCTTTGTTCTCTCCCAAACTTCCCAGTCAGTATAGGGACCTTCATCTAACTTATATCCCTATACTTGCCAGAAAAGGAGCTTATCCACTATAAACAGAATCAATACTCCTTATCAAGAGGCCCCACTTGAGCCAGTTAACCTTAATCTAGATTCCAGCTATTCCACATACTAGATTTGCGCTTTACTTATCCACTCTATGTCTGTTCCTTCACAGAACTGTTAGGAAAATTAAAACAAGGAGGTGTGTACATTGTATATCACTTGATGCCTGAAATGGTAAGCACTATATAAGGATTAGCTCTTTATTTGTTGAATGAACACCAGAAAACAAGCTCTTTGACAACAAGACCTTTGCCCATTTTGTTAAAAGCTACATGCGTGTCACCTACAACAATATCTACCTGGCCTGTAGTTTGTTCTTAATAGTTGTTGAGTGAATGAAAAGGAAAGTTCTGAAATCTATATTAACCACATTGCTTGCTGCTCTCAATGGAAGTGTGACTTAGCATGCACCAGATGGTAGGTACTAAAGATAATAATGCTTTTGAGGTCAATATGCTTTAAAAGTTAAAATGAGGCAGGGTGTGGTGAGTCACCACTGTGTAATCCTAGCACTCTGGGAGGACAAGTCAGGTGGATCCCTTGAGCTTAAGGGGGTTTGAAATCAGCCTGAGCGGGAATGAGACCCCAGCTCTACTAAAATAGAAAAATGAGCAAGGCATGGTTAAGCAGGTACCTATAGTCCCAGCTCCTTGGGAGGGTGAGGCAGGAGGATCGCTTGAACCCAGGAGTTTAAGGTGAGACTCTTTTTTTTTTTTTTTTTTATTGCTGGGGATTAATTGAGGGTACAAGAAACTAGGTTACGCTGATTGCATTTATTAGGTAAAGTCCCTCTTAGAATTGTGTCTTGCCCCCCAAAAGATGTGTCAAACATTGAGAACACCACATCACCCCTCTCCCTCCTTCCTTCTCTCTGCTCTTCCTTTCTCATTCCCCACTTCTTCCTCCTCTCTCTCTCTGCTCTCCCCTTCCCCCATCCCCATACCATGTACTAGGTCATTAATTGTCCTTAAATCAAAATTGAATACATAGGATTCATACTTCTCCATTCTTGTGATGCTTTACTAAGAATAATGTGTTCCACTTCCATCCAGATTAATACAAAGGACATAAAGTCTCCATCTTTTTTAATAGCTGAATAGTATTCCATGGTATACATATACCACGGCTTGTTAATCCATTCCTAGGCACTGGTGGGCATTTAGGCTGTTTCCACATTTGGGCAATTGTAAATTGAGCTGCAATAACAGTCTAGTGCAAGTGTCCTTATGATAAAAGGATTTTTTTCCTTCTGGGTAGATGCCCAGTAAAGGGATTACAGGATCAAATGGGAGGTCTAGCTTGAGTTCAGGTTCTCTATACTTACTTCCAAAAAGGTTGTATTAGCTTACAGTCTCACCAGCAATGTACAAGTGATCCTTTCTCTCCACATACACACCAGCATCTACAGTTTTGAGATTTTGTGATGTGGGCCATTCTAGCTGGGGTCAGATGATATCTTAGGGTAGTTGTGATTTGCATTTATCTAATAATTAGGGATGATGAATAATTTTTCATGTTTGCTAACCATTCGTCTGTCTTCTTCAGAGAAGGTTCTATTCATCTCTCTTGCAGATTGATATACAGGATTGTTGGCTTTTTCATGTGGATTAAGTTCTCTATTGATCCTAGTTATCAAGCTTTCGTCTGATTCAAAATATGCAAATATCCTTTCCTATTGTCTGTTTGCTTTGGTTGTCATCTCTTAGCTGTACAGAAGCTTTTCAGTTTAATTAAGTCCCATTTGTTTATTATTTTTTTGTCGTTGTTGGAATTGGCCTGGAAGTCTTCTTTATAAAGTCTTTCCCCAGTGTTTTTCCTTTGCTTGAGGATTTCTATCGTTTCATGCCTTAAATTTCAGTCCTTTATCCAACTTAAATCAATTTTTGTGATTGGAGAAAGGTGCGGGTCCAGTTTCAGTCTTTTACATGTGGATATCCAGTTTCCTAGCATCACTTATTGAATAGAAGTCTTTCCCTCAGTGTATGTTCTTATTTGATTTATCGAAGATTAGGTGGTTGTAAGATGTTAGTTTCATTTCCTGGTTTTCTATTCGATTCCAAATGTCTATGTCTCTATTTTTGTGCCAGTACCATGCTATCTTGACCACTATGGTCTTGTAGTACAGCCTAAAATTTGGCATGCTGATGCCCCTAGCTTTGTTTTTATTACTAAGAACTGCTTTAGCTATACGGGGTGTTTTTCTGGTTCCATACAAAATGAAGAATCTTTTTTTCTAAGTCATGAAAGTACAATGCTGATATTTTAATAGGGATGGCATTGAATTGGTAGATTGCTTTGGGAAGTATAGACACTTTAACAATTTTGATTCTTTCTAGCCATGAGCATGATATGTTCTTCCATTTGTTGATATCCTCTGCTACTTCCTTTCTTAGGCTTTCATAATTTTCTCTTTTTTAATAAGATTCCAAGAACTTTGTTTTATTTTGTTGTTGTTGTTTTGGAAACAGGGCCTCAAGCTGTTTTATGATAAAAGGATTTATCCTGTAGCTCTTGGTAGAGTGCCTTCGCATCACAGCTCACAGCAACCTCCAACTCATGGGCTCAAGCAATTCTCCTGCCTCCGCCTCCCAAATAGCTGGGACTATAGGCGCCTGACACAATGCCCGGCCATTTTTTGGGTGCAGCTGTCATTGTTCTTTGGCAGCCCAGTCTGGATTCAAACCCACCAGCTCAGGTGTATGTGGCTAGCACCTTAGCCGCTTGAGCCACAGGTGCCAAGCCAGGGTTTCATAATTTTCTTTACAGAGGTCCTTCACCTCTTTTGTTAGGTATATTCCTATTTCATTTTCTTTGAAGCTATGGTGAATGGTATTGTGTCCTTAATTAGCCTCTCATCTTGGCTGCTGTTGGCATACACAAAGGCTATTGACTTCTGGACATTGATTTTATATCCTGAGACATTGCTAAATTTTTTGATGACTTCCAGGAGTCTTATGGTTGAGTCTTTGGGGTTCTCTAAGGATAAGATCATATAGTTAGCAAAGAGGGAGAGTTTGACCTCCTCTGCTCCTAACTGGATGCCCTTTATTTCCTCTCTTGCCTGATTATATTGGCTGGAACTTCCGTACTATGTTGAATAGTAATGGCAACAAAGGACAACCTTGTCTGGTTCCAGTTCTAAGAGGAAAAGCTTTCAGTTTTACTCCATTCAGTAAAATATTAGCTGTGGGTTGTCATAGATAGCTTCAATCAGTTTCAGAAATGTGCCACCTATGCTTATACTCTTCAGTGTTCTAATTAGAAAAGGATGCTAGATTTTATCAAATGCTTTTTATGTATCTATTGAGAGGATCATATGGTCTTTATTTTTGCTTCTGTTGATATGGTGAATAACGTTTATAGACTTGCGTATGTTTAACCAGCCTTGCATCCCTGGGATGAAACCTACGTGATCGTGATATATGACTTTTTTGATGATAAGCTCTAATCTACTGGCTAGGATTTTGTTGAGAATTTTTGCATCTATATTCATTAGTGAAATCAGTCTGAAGTTCTCCTTTTTAGTTGGTCTTTTCCTGGTTTTGGTATCAGGGTGATGTTTGCTTCATAGAATGTGTCGGGGAAGCTTCCTTCCTCCTCAAATTTTTGGAATAATTTCTGCCGTATGGGAATAAGCTCTTCTTTGAAAGTTTGATAGAATTCAGGTGTAAAGCCATACAGACCAGGGCATTTTTTTGTTAGGAGATTTTTTTATTGTTTCTTTGATCTCAGTGCTTGAAATTGGTCTGTTCCAGAGATCTATTTCTTCCTGGCTAAGTCTAAGGGAAAGGGTGTGATTCCAAATATTGATCCATTTCCTTCACATTATCAAATTTCTGAGCAAAAGAGTTTCTGGTAGTTTTCAGAGATAATCTCTTATATCTCTGTGGCTTCAGCTGTTATTTCCCCTTTATCATTTCTGATTGGTTACTAGAGATTTCACTTTTCTATTTCTAGTTAGTATGGCCAAAGGTTTATCTATTTTATTTATTGTTTTCAAAAAACCAACTCCTTATTTCATTTATTTTGTTTTTTGGGGAGGGAAGTTTCTGAAACAGAGTCTCAAGCTGTCGCCCTAGGTAGAGTGCTATGGCGTCACAGCTCACATCAACCTCAAACTTTTGGTCTTAAGCAATTCTCTTGCCTCAGCCTCCCAAGTAGCTTGGACTACAGGGACCCACCACAACGCCTGGCTATTTTTTGGCCGTAGTTGTCATTGGTGTTTGGCGGGTCCAGCCTGGATTCAAACCCACCAGCTCCAGGGTATGCGGCTGGCACCCCAGCCCCTTGAGCTACAAGCACTAAGCCTCATTAATTTTCTGAGTGATTCCTTTGCTTTCTATTTCATTAATCTCTGATTTAATTTTGGATATTTCTTTTCTTCTGCTGGGTTTAGGCTTAGATTGTTCTTCTTTTTCCAATTCCATAAGATGGCTTGTGAGTTTGTTGACGTGCTTTCTATTTTTCGAATGTAGGCATCTAAATCAATACAATTTCCTCTCAGGACTGCTTTTGCAGTACCCCACAGGTTTTGGTAGCTTGTGTCTTCATTGTTGTTATGCTTAAGAAAGTTAATTATTTCCTCTTTTATTTCTTCTTGCACCCAACTGTCATTCAGCATAAGGTTGTTTAATTTCCGTGCCTTTGTGTGGGGTTGAATGTTTTGTCGGAGTTGAGTTCCACCTTTAATGCCTTGTGGCCTGAGAAGACACAAGGTAAAATTTCAATTCTTTTGATTCTGTTGAGGTTTGTTTTGTGTCCTAGGATATGATCAATTTTGGAGAACGTTCCATGGGCCAATGAGAAGCATGTATATTCTTTCACTTTGGGAAGGAGTGTTCTATATATGTCTATCAAGCACAGTTGTTCTAGTGTCTCAGTTAAGTCCCTTATATCTTTGTTTAATTTCTGTTTAGAGGATCTGTCCAACTCTGTAAGAGGAGTGTTAAAGTCCCCTGTTATTATGGTATTATAGGATACCATATTGCTCAGACTGAATAAAGTCTGTTTCAAGACTCTAGGAGCATTTAAGTTGGGTGCATAAATATTTAGAATTGAAATGTCTTTTTATTGTATGTTTCCCTTGACCAATATGAAGTAACCATCTATCTTTTTGGACTTCAGTTGCTTTATAACCACATGTATCTGATTGCAACCCCTCTTTCTTCTGAATTCCATTTGCCTGAAAAATTGTCTTCCACCCCTTAACTCTGAGTTTTAGTTTGTCTTTTGAGGCTAAATGTACTTCCTGCAGACAGCAAATGGTTGGCTTGTGTTTTTAATCTAATCAGCCAATCTATGCCTCTTCAGTGAGTAATTCAACCCATTAACATTTATTGAGATAACTGGTAAGTGTGGTAGCATTCTATTCATCTCATTTTGTGTAAGTCCATTGTTTAGTTTTATCTTCTGCATTATTGTGGAAGCTAGGTTCTGTCCTTTAATTTCTGGGTGCTTACTTTGCTGGTGGTCCATTGTGATGGTCAGTATGTAGAACAGGTTCAAGTATTTCCTGTAGAGCTGGTCTTATTGTAGCAAATTTCCCAAATTTTTACATATCAGCAAAAGATTTGATTTCTCCAACAATTTTAAAGCTTAGCTTAGCTTAGCAAGATATAGAATTCTGGGTTGGAAATTGTTCTGTTTAAGTAGATTGAAGGTAGATGAGCCATTGTCTTCTGGCTTGAAAAGTTTCATTAAAGAAGCATGCAGTCAACCATTCTTTATTGACTATTATTTATTTGCATGTCAGACACAGTCATCTTTAAGCTAAAGATGGGTTTCCTGCTCTCGTGGAGGTTACAGTCTGACAGGGACAGTAAGTTCTATTCAGGAATAACAAGAAGGGGGTTTGGGTGTGGGTAGGAAGGAAGTACTGGAGTCTGTAGGAGCATGGGGCAGAGGAACAGTCTCTAATTCTACCTCGGTGGGCCAGTGTCACAGATACTGCCATGTCCCCTGTGTTGGAGAGATACTGACATACTGATAAAATTAGGTCCACGCTGTCACTTGTGGACAGCCTCTCAGTGCTTCCTTTTGTAGGTTCACTGTCATTTATCTAACCAGATTTTAATGATGGACATTTGCATTACTTCTTCTGATTGTCTTTCTTTTCCATATTGGATTTCTAATGAGCTTTTACTTTAAATGTTCATGAAAATAACAAAAGCAAAAAAGAAAACAAAAAAAGAAGCATGCAGTCACCCTGAAGGATTTGCCCCTGTAAGTCAATTGGCACTTACTCCTGCCAGCTTACAAAATCTTTTCTTTTGTCTTGACTTTGGACGGGTTCATCACATTGGGTCTTAGAGAAGCTCTATTAGAGTTGAGGCAACTTGGGGTCTGATATCCCTCAGTGTGGAAAGGAGTGTGTCAGAATCCTTAGTGACATTTGGGAAAATTTTTTTCTCTAGTATGGCTCCCATTCCTCTGGGGCATTCTTCCTCCCCTTCTGGGATACCTATAACTTGTTATGTTTGAAAGCTTCATAAAGTCCCATAATTCTGTCAGTGAATGTTTTGCTTTGTCTCTCTTCTTTTCTGCCTCTTTAACTATCTGAGTTATCACAAGAGCTTTGTCCTCTACCTCTGAGATTCTTTCTTCTGCATGGTCTAATCTGTTGTTGCTACTTTATATGGCATGTTTAAGTTCCGTAATTGACTGCTTCATTTCCTTCAGCTCTGTCATATCCTTTCTATATTCTTCATATCATTCATCTCTTATTTGATTCTGTTTTTGGATTTCCTTTGGTTACTTTCACTTTCTCAGCAGTTTCCTTCGCTCTTTTCATCATCTGTATTTTAAATTCCCCTTCTGTCATTTCTAACATTTCTTTAGGTGGAATCCTCTGCAGTAGCTACCTCATGGTCCCTTGGGGTGAGGGGGTTGCTCTGGACTGGTTTTACACGTTGCCAGGATTTTTGTGCTGATTCTTCCCCATCAGTGTTTTCTTTTATCTGTTTCCTTGCCCTAATTTTCCTTTCACTTCCTCTTGCTCTTTAAGTTACTGTGCCTCTGGCCTAAGGTTTTGATGAGTCATTTTGGTACAGGACTGAAAGGATGAGAAGACTGAGGATTAAGACAGGAAAAAAAAAAAGATTTTAAAAAAGAAAAAAGAGAAAGGAGAGGGGATGAGTAAAAGAGAATATTGACAAAAAGAAGAGAGGCACAGAAACAGGAAACAGGAGTAATAAAAGTGTACAGTAGAGTACTTTGACCCAACCTCTGGGGGTGCTGGGTTGGGTGGTGCCCTTGAGGTCAGCAGCTCTTTGTCAGCCTGTTTGGACATAGTACCCCACCTCCACCAAATAGATAGGAAAGACAAAAATACTATAAATCAAACCAAAACAAACAAACAGAAAACCATATGGGATAAAACTGGGAGAAAAACCAAATAATAGGGGAAAAAATACTAGCAAAAATGAAGCTTTTTTTTTTTTTGAGACAGAGCCTCAAGCTGTCACCCTGGATACAGTGCTGTGGCATCACAGCTCACAGCAACCTCCAATTCCTGGACTCAAGCAAGTCTCCTGCCTCCGCCTCCCAAGTAGCTAGAACTACAGGCGCCCGCCAGCTCAGGTGTACATGGCTGACGCCTTAGCCCGCTGAGCCAA